>PVKP010028723.1:0-29802 GCA_004027715.1 Plecturocebus donacophilus | reverse complement strand
TTTTTCTAAAAAAAAAAAAAAGAAGATTAAAAAAAAAAATTCTTAGTTTTAATGTTATTATATATATTAATCTGTTCTGTATGGTTGGCATTCTTGCATCCTGTTAAAGAAATCTTTCCCTACCAGGAGATTATGAACATATTCTGCTATATTATATGCTAGAGCTTTATTGGCCCTTGGTCAAGTTGCCCCAGGTAATCCTGATTTTAAATCCATCGAGAGGGGATGTGAATGCATTGCTGTTTTCCCAGAATGCTCCTGGGCTTCTTATGCAAATTTGCTCATTGTCTAGGACTCGGTAACCTTCAAGTTCCACATATCAGTACTTTTTCGCATACATACAATCTATGGGACCTCTCTCTTTCTCTCACCTCCCTTTCATCCTTGCAAACTTTCCCACCAGATATTTTCCTGGATATTTTCTTTGCTTCCTCCAGTGGCTCCCTGCCTTTCCTCATGTGGAGCAGTCCATTTCTTTCTCTTGCTTCATCACTTCTGCCTCTTGTTCTTTACCTTCATAATACAGCAGTGGCCTCAGCCAAGCAGAAAGATCCTTCCTTATTGAAGGAGGGCAGCAGGGAGTCATAAGCTCAGTGGTTCCACCATGCAGGGCTTGACTTGGCTATAACATCCAGTCCCAGGACCCAGGGTTCATTCCACTGCTCCGTTGCTCTAGCTTGTGTATCCAAGGCTCCACTCTTATTTCATTTATTTATTTACTTGTTGTTTTTATTCCCAGCCTTCATTCCCATTTCCCTCCCCTCAAACTCAAAGACATCTACTCTAATACACTTGATTTGTATCTTTTTATTTGTATACATTCATCTTAAAATATGTGTTTGCATTTTGTATGCATACTTTTAAACTTACATAAGTCATATTGCAATGTAGATTTCATTCTGTTTCTTACTTTACTCAGAATTGTGTATGGGGGTGGGGTAGGAGGCTTGGGTTTAGATCTGGCTCATTGAGTTTTTCTAGTTGTTGGCACAGCAACTAGAGCTTGTCTAAGTGCTGCCTTACAGGGCAGGAAAGATCAAGATGGAACTGGAGTATCTTGTTAAAGCAATGATACATTCAGAAATTCCTGTATAATGCTGGAAAAGCAAGGAGGCTAGCCTGAGGGAGCAGATCCACCCATCGTTGGCTAAAAAGCAATGAGAATGCCCAATTGAACAAGTAGTCTTGGAAGAATCTTAACTTCCCAGTGATTCTGCATGACACTGCTGTTAACTTTCCTGCAGTCCAATTCCAGTACTTAAGGCAGGATTTTAAAAATGAAAGTATAAAATATTTAAGTGTGATAAAAAGAAGCATTTCATCTTTGAGAACACAAGCCGCCCCCTGCCTTGCCCGCCCCAAGAACTGGTAACTATTGTTCCCACAGCAGTCAAGGCCTTTGACTTTTGCAAAAACAAGAGATGACATGAATTACTTTGGCAGCAAATGAGATGTAGCACACTTAGCACTGGCATGCAGACCCCACATCTGCACCAACATTCATGGCCACAGGCAGTGGTGTCCTAGCAGGAGTTTCATCCTTAGAACAGTCTTAGTGAGCCAGGAGTTCTTACCAGGTCCAACTGGAGCAGAGAGGAAGGAAATGTATTCTATCAATTTTCTGACTGGGATAGTCATTGGAAGGAGCTAATCATACCTCCTTCTCTAGTGGGTTCTAAGAAATTGAGAATTATATGGAAGGAGACAGATGGTAATCAAAGTCAGGGTAATCTTCACACTGTTAATGCTGAATTGGAG
Source organism: Plecturocebus donacophilus (assembly GCA_004027715.1). Taxonomy (NCBI): domain Eukaryota; kingdom Metazoa; phylum Chordata; class Mammalia; order Primates; family Pitheciidae; genus Plecturocebus; species Plecturocebus donacophilus. The sequence continues at coordinate 28,044 of PVKP010028723.1, read as the reverse complement.
AACAAGGCTTTCCTCTCCTTACTCTCTAAATTGAAGGCAACTGGCAGAGAAGGACTGACCTGATGTAACCAGCTAGGTTCAGGTAAAACATTTTTAACCCAGAGCAGAAATCCAACTAGCTCTAGCAGAAATAAGTCCTGCTTGCCTAAGTCCAGGTGGTCCAAGAAGAAGAGAGCCAGAGAAGACTGCCTTGCTGCTGTAAGACACCATCGGTAATGTGGGCCACTCAGTTTAGCTCCTCATCAGAGTACAGGAGGAAGTAACAAAGTGAAGGGAAGGGTGGACATTTCCTCACCATCACTTTTGAAAGGGCTGAGCTATTGTATGAAGTACTTTCCTTTATGAGCAGAATAAAGAAGGTGGACAGAGGATAAGAAAGATCCCCCCTGCAAAAGTCTAAAGCCCATGTGCAAATGTAGCTGGTGACTTAAGACCGGAGTGGGAGGAAACCAGAAGCCAAAGAAATAATGATTTGTGACATATAATTACCTTTTTTCTACACATAGACATACAGATAGTTTGGGAATCTTAATACATATTTCGGAAGGCCTACTGAAGGGATTTCCACACAGTAAATCTCCATGCTTCCGTGGGGAGTGAGGAACTTTTCCACTTTTCACATCCAATATGACTCCTTCCATGGTGTCCAAATACTTCGTTGCTGTGGTCATGGAAAACAGAGTGCCCCTTTGTAAGTCTTGCGATACCAACCAGGGGAGAATGGGAACACGTCTTTGCCTGGTTGGAGCTCCAGGTTGGTCAACTGGGACCCCCTGTGTCCAGTAGAGAAGGCCAACCCAGTTCTTTTATGAGCCGTCCAGGAGGTAACACACTGTAAACTCCCTTGGGAAGGTTCAGGAATGTGTCCTGGAAGCTTGTTTGAAAATCAATGACTTTCATTTATGGGCTTGAACTTGTTTCTAGAACTGGGAAGAAAATCTATGGCAGATATCTGCTCCCCTCTCCCCAGAGACTTAGGAGAATTTTCCCTGCAGCAGGACTGAAATGAAAGAAGAGGTGATTTCCTAGGCAGCCCAGCCCCCTTGTAGAAATACTCCAAAAATGGCAAATTTCTGAGAAGACAGAAAATAAAATAAAACCATAAGATATTAACAGGGTTACCTGGGAGGCCGGGGAATAATCCATAAAGACCCTTCTGAGTATTTGAGTGTGTGGAGAGTAACAGGGATCTAAACTCTAAATACCCAAAAAGGTAGGAAAATAAAACCTCAGCATGCGCATTGATAATGAAAAAACTTGCAATTAGCTGGGCATGGTGGGGCATGCCTGTAATCCCAGCAACTCAGGAGGCTGAGGCAGAAGAACTGCTTAAACCTAGGAGGTAGAGGTTGCAGTGAGCCGAGGTCGCACCACTGCTCCAGCCTGGGCGACAGAGCGAGACTCCATCTCAAAAAAACCAAACCAAAACAAACAACAACAACAACAAAACTTTCAAATGGCATATGAGAGAGAGGGACTTTATGGGGAGGAGTGAAGGATTATGATGGCTAGAGGTTGACGAGAGATTGAAGAGTCTGAGTTTTATTGGTCGGCTGGTTCTGTTCGTTTTTAGATTAAAGTGCTCCAAGAGGTTGAAGCTGCAGGTAAGCGAGAAGACGCCTCATGGAACGAAGTGCCCAGAGCGCTGGGAGAAAATGAGATTCTGAGTAAATATGAACATGGAAAGATTCCCTTGGAGAGGAAAGATGCACCTCTTCCACTGATAGGTGAACTTTCAGGCAAGAACAGAAGCAAATGTAAGTTTGGACCAGAGTGGGGGAGATTAAAGGAGCGCCGTCTCATCGTCATTGCTTTTTCTGGGGAGTATGCAGGCAGGTCACCGCCTAGAGTGAACAGAGTGGAGCTACAGGGGAAGATGGCAGTGGGAGTTTAAATAGCCACTGGGGAAGACAGATGATGGTCCAGGGAGGCTGGGCCAGCCAGGGGACAGGGGACATGGCACAGCTTTGACAAGAAGACAGGAGAGCTGATGGTGTGAGCTTGGAGAAGATGGTGATAAGGACTGGAGTATCACAGCACACTTTTGGTGAAGCTCGGGGTCCGAGCAATGCCCCTTGAAGGGCCCAGATTTCCCCAGCTTCTTTGCTCCCTGATAGGTTAGGTTTGCTGTCACATATGAGGGCCATCACCTTGCAATGGTGACAGCATTCAGAGTGGACATGTCACTGCAGAGAGCTGGAACCATGGAGACCATTGTGACCTGGAGGCCAGAGTGCTGGGAAACACTGAGTGAGGTCTCACAGAAATCCAGTGGCGAGGGTGTGTGGCTACCAGTCCAGCTCCTTAGTTAACAGTCAAGGAAACTAAAGCCCAGGGAGATAAAGATAGGGGCCGAGGAGGAATTCTTTCTTAGCGGATCTTCCATTTGTAATTCAGGATCATTTCCAGGGCTCCCAGGTGAGAAAATGGGGAGGGAGAAAACGGAATGAATCTCCTCTTAGAGTCACTGGCCTCCTAGGGATGGGCTGTTGGCTGCACTCCTGGGCATTTTGGCTCAAGTTTTAATGTAAAGGCTTCTCTTTTCTAGGATCTCAGGATGCTTGAATCCTGGGACAAACACAGAGTAAGGAGCTCCTGAGGATGGGGGCAGTAGTGAGGAAATAGGCCACGGAGACAGTGATGCTGTTTGTAGGCAAAGAAGCCACTCGTATTTGCCAACCACACCAGGAGTCCGGATTAGGAGTTTCAAAACAAGTTTACTGCCCAAAAAATGCATAAACAAACATATATTCAGGCTTTGTAACTCTCAGAAGCAACTATGTCCCATCCCTGGTCATGCCCTACACTGGATCTGTCTTAGAATTCTATGTGTAAACTAGCCTCTGCTACCTATGACTCCCCCAAGGACCTGGCCTTCATTCATTCTCCTGTCCAATCGCTGTCTGGTCCCCAGGGCAAGGTGCAGTGTCTATACCCAGAGTCCCAGCCTGCAGAGCCTCCAGGAGAAGCCAGCCCGTAGGATGCTCTCCCCAGTGACATAGCTGGCATCTCCAGAGCACAGGAAGGATGGAGTTCCTGCACAGGAAGGATGGAAAGAGAACAGAACTGAGGCCTCAGCCCAGGCTCTAATGAACTCTGACTGCTGGCATTGCTTCTCTGAACATAAGGTCCAATACCACCTCCAGCCCTGGATCCCACTTCCCAGGCCCCTCACAGGCCTAGGCTCCATGGAGACATATGGTGCGGCCCCTCAGCCCTCCAGATCCCACCTCATTGGCTGTGCATCCCCTGACTCCAGGAGAGGACAGGCTGACAGGCGAGGATACAGTCCGAGAGCCCTGTCACCCCTGGAGAAGACTACCCGCCTCTGCTATCCACAGGGATTTTTAAAGGAGTTTTGCAGAGCTAAATGATCTTCAACCTGAAAAAATTCAGAGGCTCAGTGCTAGATAAAACTGTGATGGGCCAGAGAGAGGCTGCCATGGCAGACTCGTGCCCTGTGGGCAGATGGCCCTGCTCAGTGACTGGTCTGCAGTCCCTCGACCGCTCCCACAGAGGACAGCCCTGGTGCTGATACAGGAAGTGAGAGGCTGCTGGTCTTACAGGGCCACGTCCAGGCTGGGGAAACCAACAAAGTGGTTGGCGTGGGAGCAGCTGGGAGCTGTTGAACCTCATCACTTGGCTGAAGTCAGTTCTTGATGATTCCTGGCAACAGGCAGGGCACCTGGATGGCCTTTGGTGCCAGCTCTATAACCAAGGGCTTGGTGAGTCCTCGCAGTGCAGTTTTGCTGGTGGTGTAGGCCTCCAGCGTCTAAGAAGGAAATGAAATGGATAAGGTGCACTGCAGTGGAGGAGAAGGGCTCTTGTGCCTGCTCGTACACCTGCACTCAAGTTTTTCCCACTCCACTCCTGTAAATTACCAGTGAACAAAATTTGAGCAGGAGCAGAATGAAACCTGGGCTTAAAGAAAAGTCAGGAAGGCAGAGGCTGTGTTTGCCCATGCTTGGCTCAGAGAGAACTGCTTAGGGTGCAAAGCCAGGGGACTGCACTAAAGACACTCATAACCAGATTCCTGCTCCACCATGACTGGGCACCCTTGGGTAATTCACTCAAGATCTCCATATCTCAATCTCCCACTCTGCCACATGGAGTTTATCAGTCCTGCTCTGTGATAGTCACAGGAATATCATGCAGGGACACTGATAGCCTATAGTGCCCCCTGGTGTAAATTTTTTAAAAAACTTTCCTCTGAGCTTAACACAGCCCCACTGGTGCCTGACTCTGTAAGAGCAAATAGTAAAGCCACTCTGTTCTTCACGTGAATGTAGCCCCGAGCCAGGGTACATGTCTTGTCAAGCAGAGGATGGACTGGATTTCAGCTCCCACTTGTTTCCAGACTAGGCGACCTTGTGCAGTGAACAACCTATACAACCACACATGACAGCCCTAGGGCTGTAGGAACTGAATGAAATAATGGCAATAAGTGTGGTTTTAGATATGAAAAGAACAGGCATACAGTGTTGGGCACTTGGATTTTACTGTCATGCAGGATCAATATTTACCTCCCTCATACCCTGGCAACCACTCCACTGCCCTATCCCCAAACTCCCCACTAACTGTTTGAGGTGCATAGAGAGCAGCAGAGGCAATCAGCACCACAGGCCTTCCTCTGTGAGAAGAGGATAGGCATGACAAGTGGAAGACTAATGTAATTAAGAAGCTATGTGCTCAAAAAGAACAAAGTGGGAGGCATCACACTACCTGACTTTAAACTATACTACAAGGCTACAGTAATCCAAACAGTGTGGTACTGGTAACAAAACAGAGATATAGACCAATGGAACAGACCAGAGGCCTCGGAGGCAACACTACACATCTACAACCATCTGATCTTTGACAAACCTGACAAAAACAAGCAATGGGAAAAGGAGTCCCTGTTTAATAAATGGTGTTGGGAAAACTGGCTAGCCAAGTGCAGAAAGCAGAAACTGGACCCCTTCCTGACACCTTACACTAAAATTAACTCCAGATGGATTAAAGACTTAAACATAAGACCTAACATCATAAAAACCCTAGAAGAAACCCTAGGCAAAACCATTCAGGACATAGGCGTAGGCAAGGACTTCATGACCAAAACACCAAAAGCATTGGCAACAAAAGCCAAAATAGAAAAATGGGACCTAATTAAACTCCACAGCTTCTGCATGGCAAAAGATACAGTAATTAGAGTGAATCAGCAACCAACAGAATGTGAAAAAATCTTTGCAATCTACCCATCTGACAAAGGGCTAATATCCAGAATCCACAAAGAACTAAAACAGATTTACAAGAAAAGAACAAGCCCATTCAAAAGTGGGTGAAGGATATGAACAGACACTTTACAAAAGAAGACATACATGAGACCAACAAACTTATGAAAAAATGCTCATCATCACTGGTCATTAGAGAAATGCAAATCAAAACTACATTGAGATACCATCTCACGCCAGTTAGAAAGGCGATCATTAAAAAATTGGGAGACAACAGATGCTGGAGAGGATGTGGAGAAATAGGAACACTTTTACACTGTTAGTGGGAGTGTAAATTAGTTCAACCATTGTAGAAGACAGTGTGGCACTTCCTCAAGGACCTAGAAATAGAAACTCCATTTGACCCAGCAATCCCATTACTGGGTATATATCCAAAGGATTATAAATCGTTCTACTGTAAGGACACATGCACATGAATGTTCATTGCAGCACTGTTTACAATAGCAAAGACCTGGAACCAACCCAAATGCCCATCGATGTTAGACTGGACAGGGAAAATGTGGCACATATACACCATGGAATACTATGCAGCCATAAAAAACAATGAGTTCGTGTCCTTTGTAGAGGCATGGATGAACCTGGAAACCATAATTCTCAGCAAACTGATGCAAGAACAGAAAATCAAACACCGCATGTTCTCACTCACAAGTGGATGTTGAACAATGAGAACACATGGACACAGGGAGGGGAGCATCACACACTGGGGTCTGTCAGGGGGAAATAGGGGAGGGACAGCAGGAGGTGGGAAGTTGGGGAGCGATAGCATGGGGAGAAATGCCAGATATAGGTAATGGGGAGGAAGGCAGCAAATCACACTGCCATGTGTGTACCTATGCAACAATCTTGCATGTTCTTCACATGTATCCCAAAACCTAAAATGCAATTAAAAAAAAAAAAGCTATATGCTTCCAGAAAATGGGCTTCCAAGTGATGAGGAGGCAGAACTGAGGAAGAGGAAAGAAGGGAAAGTAGGGACAGTGCCAGGGTCTCTGGGGAGAAGTGAGTTCTTTAGGGAAGTTAGAGCTGAGAAGATTCTGATGCAAGCTCCGCTGTTCAGATGCCCCAGGACTCCCAGGAACTGGCACCTGGGCAGGGCTGATCAGCATCTAGAGCTCTGGAGAACAAGACCTGGGAACATGGAGCCATCAGCGTAAGGCTGTCAGCCGGGGACAGCCACTCCCACAGGAGAAGAATGCATTGAGAGTGGCCTGGCTTGCAAATCTCACTCCAGAGCAGGAGCAGTAACTGGTTCCTGACTCAGACTCAAACAAGCCCAGATGAATGGCAAAGGTGGAGAGTAGCTCCACCATGAGGGACCTCAGCAGGGGAGGGACAGAAGGAGCTTCTTTTGGCCTCTCTAGAAAGGTTAGGGGCTCATGATTATCCCATATGACCCCGTCCCATCCCTTGCAGCTACCACGGACCTGCCGTTCTCAGAGGACAGAGCACGTCAGAGGTGATCGGGGCTCCCCTGTGGGTGTGGAGTCTGCCAGCCACATTCTTTCCAAATATTCCCTTTCACTGTGTTGGTCACATCCTATGGGGCCCAAGGAGCCTGAAGACGTGGTTCAGGAAGTGACAAGAGAGACTCTGGCATCCAGGACACACTCTACCCTGCTCTCCCTGGGATATTCTACTTCCTGGGCCCCATCCCGCCATGCTACCTCAGGGTAGCAGAGAGCAAGGCAGAGTCTCCCCAACTCTCATGGAGCCCTCACCCCATCTTCTCCATATGGGGCAGCAGCTGGCTTAGCAGCAGGGCCAGGGCCTTCACATTCCTGCTTGGGATCTAACGTCAGAACGAGGAGGGGAAGGGGGACTGCCCGTTCAGCCGGTGCCTCTGCTCACCTGGAGTCCACGGACCTGACTGAAGGGAGGCACTGAGGGTCTGCGCTGCTGCTCTCCATATGTCCACCACATCTCAGAGAAAAAGGGACTTGAGGGGTGTGACCTGCCCCTTAGGAACACTTGGCTTAACAACCACCTCACTGTCATTTGCTGCACAGACTCCCTGCAGGGCACAGCACCCTCCAGAAAAAACAAGTCCCTGAAAATAATATCAGGGGAGGATATGGAGAAGGCTAATGAATTCATTCTGCTCTAATGAGTAGAGTTGCAAATTCACAGGGCATAAACACCAGCCCTGTGTGGGGGACTGTTTGGGGCAGGTGCTGAAATTTCAGTTTCTTATAAAAACAAGAGGCTGGCCTGGGCAAAGATGGGCCGGGAAGGCCATGGACTGTGAGAACCACAGAGAGAAAGTGGGGCAGGTGGGGAGGAGAGGGGACTGGTGGTCAGCAGGACGAAGCCTTCCTGAGGACAAGATGGCTCATCCAGATCACAGGACCCAGGCTCTGCCAACAGGGTCAGGTTGGGGAAGGTGAGGACTGAGCCCTCACAAGGGAGCACATCAGGCATGGGGGCTACAGAGGCAGGGCAGCCCCTGGAATGCTCCTGGATTCTGGCTGGGAAGGGGCCTGGGCAGAGGTCTCTTCTCTCAGCTCTGTCTGTGGGCAGGTGAGGTGTCCCTGTGACAGCCCAGAGGGGGCCCATGGGACAGGTGCCAATGAGTCCAGACTGAGACAGCCTCAGAAACCTGAGCCAGGAGAGAATCGGGAGCAGAACTGGTGGCAGCTTCTCAGATCTGGAGCTTGATGTGGGACTGAAATGGATTGACTCCCTCCTAATGAATAGAAACAGGTGAAAGTGACAGCATGCAACTTTGGGAACTAGGTCAGAAAAAGCACTGAGGCTTCCATCTCGGTTGCCCTCTCAAGCTCTCCCGTCTCTTTCTGCTCCCTTGCTTTGGAGGAGGCCAGCTACACAGAAACTTAGGCAGCCTATGGGGAGCCCCATGTTGTGCAGAGGAAGGCTTCCTGCCAGCGGCCATTTGGGTGAGCCATCATGGAAGTGGCTCTTCCAGCCCCAGACAAACCTTCAGAACCTAAAGCCCTGCTTCATATCCTGATTGGAACCTTATGAGAAACTCTGAGCCCAACACACCCAGCTAAGCCCCTCCTGAGTTCCTGCCTCACAAAAACTGTAAGAGAATAAATGGTCATGGTCTTAAGCTAGTAGATTTTGGGGTATTTTGTTATAGAGCAATAGATAATATAATTAAACAAGTGAAACTCCCCATATTTCTACCAAACCTGCTCCATCTGCTGCCATCCCCTCCTCTGTGGATGGCAGGCAACTCCATCTCTCCAACAGCCCCGGCTCAAGACTTTGCAGTCATCCTCGATTTCTCCCTTTGTCTCACACCCCAAAACCCAACCTGTCAGAAGATCCGGTTGATTCCATCTTCACTATATATCAAAATGTAACATTGTCACCATTTCTACTACTACTACAGAGTGGGGCCACCATCACCTCTCTCCTTGCCTACCTGAAGGCTAACCTCAACATGGGGTCTGAGTGATCCTTTAAACATGTAGGCCAGAGCAGGTGACTCCTTTCCTTAAAGTCCACAGTAGCTCCCATTGCTCTCAAAGTAAATGCACAAGCCTTACGATGGCCTATAAGGCCCTAAGTGATCCGTGAAGCCCCCTTACCTCTGACCTCACTACTGCTCTCCTCCTGGCTACCCCTGCCTCTTTAAGGTTCTTCAAACATGCTGAGCACACTCTAGCCTGAAGCCTTGTGCACAGCTATTCCCTTTCCCTGAAATATTTTTCTCCCAGATAGCTACACACCTACCTTCCTTCCCTCCTTCAAGTCTTTGCTTAAATGTCTCTTCTCAGTGAAGCCCAATCTGACCACTCTGCTTACAGTTGCGATTTATTTCCACTCCTTCCAGCACTCTGAATCCCTCTTATTCTTTTTCTACCCTACTTACCACCTTCCAACATCCTATGCAATTTACTTATTTATAGTGTCCATTGTTTATTGTACATACCCCCTGCTAGAATGTGAGCTCCAAGATGGCACAGATCTCTGTGTTTGGTTCTTGTGTATCTCAAGTGTCTACATCAGTGACAAGCACATAGAAGTAACTAAGTGTTGAATGAATAAACTGGCAACTCTACATGTTCCTATGTAACAACTTTATGCAATGGTGCACTTTTAATCTAAAGCTTCCTGTTTCAAAGTTATTACAAATGCTCTCGAGCCTAACATGAGTTCCTGAGAAGCTCCACTGACCTTCAGCAAGCAGGAGTTAGAAAGTACAGAGCAGAAAGGAAACCATAACCTTAGATTCAAATGCTCAGATTCAAGTACCGCAAAGGAGCTGCTGCCGATGCAGATGAAACAGACTGTGCCACGCAATGTGGATTAGGTGTATCAGAAAACTGCTCATAAAGTATTACAGAAAGGGAGGTAAGAAACATGGCTTCGTACATCCCTGATCTTCACATGAATGAACTAGAACAGTGCCGGCCAAAATAAATGTAATGTGAGCCATATATTTCAACATGTAATCAATATAAAGACATTCATGATATCTAACTTTTTTTGAGACAGGGTCTCATTCTGCTGCCCAGGCTGGAGTGTAGTTGTGCAATCAGGGCTAACTGTAGCCCTGACCTGCTGGGTTCAAGTGATCCTCTGCCTCAGTCTCTCAAGTAGCTGGGACTACAGGCACACACCACCACAACCTGGCTAATTTTACACTTTTTGTAGAGATAGAATCTCCCTGTGTTTCCTGAGCTGGTGTCAAACTCCTGGGCTCAGGCGATCCTCTGCCTCAGCCTCCCAAAGAGCTGAGAGTACAGGCGTGAACCACCGTGCCTGGCCAAACATTTCTTATACTGAAAAATTATATGTGCATTGTATATTTACAGCAGGCTTCAGTTCAGACTATCCACATTTCACATGCTATAGTCACATATTGCTAAGGACTATCATATTTAACAGTACAGATAAAGAAGCACATGTTCCCGTCTTAGTCCAGAAAATGTGTCAATTTTGCTGTAACTCACCCTCCTGAGAGTGATGTCAACCAACAGCATTCTACCAGCATCCATGTGTATCCAAACAGTTATAATACTATAGTCTAAATCTAGGTCTATGCCTGTTGAAGATTTGTCCTAGTCTCCTGGTTTTCAGTGACACATGATACAAAAGAACCACAATAGCACAAAGCAGGCGTTGTGCTCTGAGCACATACATTGTCTTACTAAAATTAGAGCAAATCCGAATGACCTCTACTCTCTGCTAAGACTCTGTAAAAACCTCAGCAGTTCACCTAAGACTACAGCTCAAAATAAAACATAGTTATATGCACAAGTAACTTTATCATCTTTTTATAATAGCAGAAAAGTGAAAATAACCTAAATTCACAACAACAGAAAATTGTGGACATTTTTCCTTGATGGGACTATTCAGATAGTAAACTGGAAGTTTTTAAATAGTTTATAATAGTGTGGGGGAAATGCTTATGTTAAAATGCTAAGTGGAAAATCAGAACACAACATTGTGTATGGAAATATTGGATAATCAAAATTATGTTAAAATAATACATATGGAAAACAGCAGAAAGTAAACACACCATAATGAGATAAAGATGATAAATTAAGCCACACTCCTGCCTATCCCTCCACAATGTAGCATGAGAAAAAGGAAAAAAAAAGAAAAGTTTAAAGGAAAAAGAAAAAAATCAATAGCAGCACATGAAAACATGAAGTGGAGTTCTTGATGAACCAAAATTTATGAGGAATAGAGTCATACTGAAAGATAAACCATAGCCTAAAATCTTGGAAGAGCAGACTGTGTCCAAAGGTAAGAACAGATATGGTGCCCTGAGTTGGATGGCAGTAGGCACAGGTAGGTAGGAGGTGGTCAGGGTGACAGTTTGCAGGTACTATGCTGAGAGGAGCTGGCCAAGATGGTCCCTTCCTCAGTACCTACCCTTTGCCAGGCAGCCATCAGCAAAGATGTTACCCCCATTGTGAGTAATAATGATAAGAATGGAAGGCCACTGATGCAATATACCAGAAGTCAGAAAAGAGATAGTCTTGTAATTAGAAACACAAAAGAAGTTTGCAGGAACTAATTGTAACTTATTAACAATCCCAGTAAATACAAACAAATTGAATTAATATATTAAAAAGAATAATCTTTCAAACTTTATTTTGAAAAACAGTTGCATACAATTTACAAAAGATTCACCTAAAATGAAAAAAAGCAAGACATTTGTAAATAAAGGAATTGAGAAAGATATATCAAGTAAAATGCTAATCAAAAAAAAGCAAGTGTAGAAATATTAAAATCAGAAAAAGAATTCAAGACAAAAAAAAAAAGACATTAAAAAAGGACAAAGAAGGATGTTGATAAGAGATACACTCCCTCGAGATCTGTTATGGATCTTAGATGGATTTAACACATCTGTCTCTGGAGTTAACAGTTCAAGAATAAAACTATGGCTTAATACAATCAAATAGAAATATAATATGAATCACAAATGCAAGCCACATTAATCATTTAAACTTTTCTGGTAGCCACATTTTTTAAAATGTAAAAAAGAAACAGGTGAAACTACTTTTAATAATTTATTTTATTTAACTTAACACATCCAAAATACAACCATTTAATATATAATCAATATAAAAAGTTATTAATTTTTCATACTAAGTCTTTGAAACTGGTGTGTGTTTTACACTCGAAGCGTATGTCAATTTGGACTACCCATGCTTGTTGAACTGTAATCCCCAATATTGGAGGTGAGGCCTGGTGGGAGATGACCGGATCATGAGGGAACTTCTAATGGTTTAGCACCATCCCCCCTTGGTACTGTATAAACAGTTGAGTTATGAGGAGATCTGGTGGTTTAAAAGTGTATAGCACTTCCCTCATCTCTCTCTCTTCCACCTGCTCTGGGCATGTAAGATGTGCCTGCTTCCCCTTCAGTTTCCACCTTAATTGTAAGTTTCCTGAGGCCTCCCCAGAAGCAGATGCCAGCATCATCAGCCTGAGAAACCATGAGCCAATTAAACCTATTTTCTTTACCAATTACCTAGTCTCAGGTACTTCTTTACAGCAATGTGAGAACAGAGCAGACTAATACATATGGCTACTATACTGGACAGCAAAACTGTAGATAACTAGATAACACAACTTTATAAAATGGTCTTATTAAAATTTTTTCAGTTAAAGAATAAATTAAAATATTATAAATACTTAGAAATGAACAATGAGAACAGACCACACTTTTAAAGTGTATTCGATATAGCCAAGGCAATACTCAGGAAAAAATATATAGATGTTTAGTTTTAGATATATTCATTGAAAATCATTTAAGAAAGATTGAAAATTATAAAAGCATAATTTTAAACCATGCAGCTCCAGAAAGAATAGCAGATAAACTCAAAATAGAAAGGTCATAAAAAAGATAAAGGCAGAAATTATTGAAATTGAAATGAAATTTACCAAAACTTCAAAAGCAATTTTCTCTGGGTGATAGGGCTTCAAGTATTTGCTTTTCTTTGACTCTATTTTTCTTCTCTTACCAACTTTCCTAAGTCTTTCTTTTATAATATAAACATCCTATCTTTAAAAATGTTCTGTAACACCAAGGAGGATTTTGAAAGATTATTTATCTTCAAATGCCAATACTTATTAAAGTTCCAATAGTGAAACTTTGAACAAGTTACACACAAGCAATTGGGCAAATTATATAAAAACTAAAATGTTCTTAGATTTGCTGAAAGATTACTATGGCCCAAATCTGCTGTGGAAACCTCTAGCCACATTTCCTAGATATGGAAATCGGTGGGAGATGTCTGGAAGGAGTTTCCTAGGGCAGCGGTCCCCAACCTTTCTGGCACCAGGGACTGGTTTCGTGGAAGACAATGTTTCCACAGATGAAGTGGGGCAGAGGAAGAGAGGGTGATGGCTTCAGGATGAAACTGTTCCACTTCAGATCATTGGGCATTAGATTCTCAGAAGGAATGCACATTCCTTCTGACCCCTCACATGCGCAGTTCACATATGGGTCATGCTCCCATGAGAATCTAATGCTGCTGCAGATCTGGCAGGACGTGGAGCTCTGGCAGTAATACCTGTTCACCTGCTGCTCACCTCCTACTGTGTGGCCCAGTTCCTAACAGGCCTTTATATCTTAGGGTTGGGGACCCCTGGCCTAGGGGATAAGGACAGGTCCTCTCTCCCTCACAGCAGAATGATGTGGGAGCCCTGACTCAGCCTGACCTGCCGTCTGAGGAGAGGAAAGCCTCCAGGCCTCTAAAAGCGAACCCACCTCAGTGGTGCCTCAGGTAGTGGCTGTTGGCTTCTGCAGCCCAAGGGAGATTTGGTTTTTTATCCTCAGGGAAAAAAGTTTGTTTTTAAAGAAAGTTAGTATCCCTTCTAATAAGAACCTTGTAGCCCAAGGATAACGAGGCAGGATCAGAACTTGAAGAAGCATGCATACTTTACACACACAGGCTTACGACCACCACAGACGAGTCCGGGAGCCCTTTCCTCGCCACACTCTGGTCATTCCTGGTGATGAGAAGGGCAAGCACTTGCCCAGTTCCATCCTGGCATCCTGCAGGGCAGGGAGTAAGCTCAGCAAAGGAAGCAGCCTGTCTTCAGAGTCCCAGCCCTGAGGGAACATTTCCACCCAGTTTTCCTAGGAGACAAGTTGCCTTTCTGGAGAGGACAGAACTTTGCCTTATCTGAGGACAGAACCCAATTGCCTTTGCCTCTGATCTATGGAAGGGTTGCTTTCTAATGGCGTCAGCTCCATCCATAAATTCCCAGATGCTCTCTCCCTTGGGCACAAACACTTAAACATTAGGTTCAACCCCATCCTTTCTTCTCACTCTTTCCTCTTTCCCTTCCTCCAGAATACTTCCCTTGAGTTCAGTCTCCCCTCTGACTCCACCTCCTAGTCTTCTTCCTGAGGCATCAGAGTATCGGAATGGACTTGCACTTCCCGCAAAGGCCCATGCATGTGGACCTATGCCACACTCCAGCATAGGTCAGCCCCTCAGAATCTGTCTACAGGTGGCTCCATCCTGCACAGAGCTCTTGCCTTAGGGTGAAAGTGGGAAAGGAGGAAGAAATGGGTGTCAGAGGATTGTATAACCCACTATTATGTATCAAATGATATTGCTATGAGGTTTCTCACTATCATGTATAATAGTGGGAATGCCGCAAAAGGGAAGGGAGGCAAAGTTAGGTCAGGATAATGGGTCAATCATGGGAAGATTTTAAATGTGAGCCCAATGTCAAGAGTAATCATTTGATGTTCAAGCCACCAAGACAACCATGATTCTCCTTTTCACTTAATGCACTTTTGTAATGACCATAATTACCTGTTTCCGTTGTTAACATATTTATCTGTATTTCTGACATCACACATTAAATTTCTTCAGGACAGTGACTATGCTTATTCTTAGTGGTATACCAACACACTCAGAATATTGTTATTCAATTCTAGCTAACAGAACAAACTGTGCATTAAGTGAAAGGGACTCTTATTCTCTCCAGAAACACTAATGTCCCTTCATATGCAATGAACTTTTCCACCATCTTCTCCTTGAATGTCTACTTTTACAAGTTTACAGATGAGTCTAAGTTCTGTAATGGTTTGTTTCACTTTCTAACTAAAAGTCTAATGAGATTTTACAGTAACTTCCAGAAGCAAACTTCCAGCCTACAAAATATTTTACCATGCAGTGTTTAAAATGTTTTGAAATCCATGTTTTCTTGGTGTTTTTGTTTGGGACTTTTAAAATCCTTAATCCTGAGCGATTCCTCCTGGCACTGTATAGTTTTTAAAAATATGATTTTTAAAAGATGTATATGTCACCTAATAATGCTCCACAATTAATTTAACAATTTCCCTGTTGCTGAATGTTCACGCTGCTCTCAGTTTTTCCCTATTATATATAATGCCATGTTCATCCTTACTGATAAAGCTTTGCTTCCGCACCTGATTATATCTTTGGGTTAAAATCAGGTAATTAGAATTAATGTATGATAGATATAAATATTTTAAAGTTTTAGTGCAGCTGTCAAACTGGTTTTCAGAAAGTCTGTTCCCCTTTATTCTCCTAATAGCGGTATATAAGGCTCATTTCATTCACTATTTGTCACCCCATCACAATATATATTTGAATTTTGCTTATGTGGAGATTGGTGTGAATAGAAATTCAAAGAAGTATGCAAGCCCATTCCAGCCATATTGGGTTATGTGGCCTGACAAAAGCCATCAGGCTGCCTTTTTATTTGGAACATAAAAGTTCATGACTGTTGTATCTTCTACAGGAGTAGTAAACTTTTATCAGTTGAAAATATTCCTCTTTCAGGGCATTGCTCCATGACTGGTCTTCTAGCATTTACTATTGCTGACAAGGGATGTCAGTCTAAGTCTTAGTCTTTTGTATACTTCCTACTATTTTCTCTGTCCAGTAAAGGGATGGTTAGGTAAATTATGGCATATCCATTCAATGGATTATTATTATTATGCATCTTTAAAAAAAAAAAACCACATCTATTATTTACCTAAATGAATGTTCCTTATATATTATTACATGAGAAAAACAAGTTACAGAGAGAGATGTGCCATTTTTAGAAAAACAAAAATTCTCTACATTTCTAATTATATTTTACATATACTTTTACATATAGAGAAAGATGTCAAAAGGTAAAAATCAGGTAGTTTTAGATTTCTTTTGAGAAGGAATTTAGACTGCTTTTCATTTAGGTGAAGATCATGAGATGTACTAATAATGTTATTGCATATTTCCTATAATTTGAGTTTTTGTTACTACTAGTTGGATGAGGTATTGTTTCGTGTTTATTAATCATTTGATTATATTCTTGTGTAAATTTTCTCTTCACATTTTTATCCATTATTTTATCAAGCTATTTGAGGGTTTTTGGGAATCAATTTATAGGAACCCTTTGCATGTTATAAATTACATGGGTTGCACATATTTGCTCCAAGTTTACTATTTGTCTTTGACTTTGTATGTGGTATCTTTTGCCATACAAAAAATGTTAAATTGCTATATATCCAGATATATTTATCTTTTTCATTGATGAGCTCTGGGTTTCATGCCACGTTTCAAAATATCTCATTTGCTTCAAGTTTATACCTAAAATTATTCTAAATTTCAATGTTTTCTATATTCAGATCTGTAAATATAATGGGTTTTATCATATATATATATATGACCACATAGGTCAGAG
Source organism: Plecturocebus donacophilus (assembly GCA_004027715.1). Taxonomy (NCBI): domain Eukaryota; kingdom Metazoa; phylum Chordata; class Mammalia; order Primates; family Pitheciidae; genus Plecturocebus; species Plecturocebus donacophilus. The sequence goes on along the minus strand of PVKP010028723.1, from coordinate 11,635 downwards.
AACCAATGTGGAGATTCCTCAAGTTGCTAATTATGCCTATTATAAGTCGACATTTAGGAACTGGGGAAATAACAACAGGGTGAGTCTATGGAATGACTAAGTCCACTATGAGTCACACTTGAGCTCAGACTCTATGGGTCCCCTGACCATTGTAAGCCCCTACTTTAATAATAGACCAAAGAGGTGTTTTGGGTCCCCAAGAGTCAATGTCAATTCAGAGGCAGTATCTAGTAATCCTTGCAAGGTCTGGGTATTTTCTTTCTCTAATGAACAGTTACCTAGTAAATTATCACAGTACATTTGGGGAAGGCTTGGAGGAATATTTATGGTATGTATTTGTGGAAATGATATAGGGTTATTCTTCAAAAGGACTTAACCTCCCCTTTAATCAAGGGGTTCTATATCCATGACTTCACTTAGATTTGGAAACTGAGTGAGAGATCATGACTCTCTACTGTGGTGACTCAAGTCAGGTTTTTGGCTACTGTATCTAGAGTATTTCCTATCACATAGATCAATGATATAGGGTTATTCTTCAAAAGGACTCAACCTCCCCTTTAATCAAGGGGTTCTATATCCGTGACTTCACTTAGATTTGGAAACTGAGTGAGAGATCATGACTCTCTACTATGGTGACTCAAGTCAGGTTTTTGGCTGCTGTATCTAGAGTATTTCCTATCACATAGATCAAACAATAGTTTAGTAGGATGACCATCTATCTTTTTTCTACAGACGCAGCAATCAATTGCCCCCGCCAAATATCTCTGTGAGCTGAGGCATTCTAGCAATCAGCATGTCCTTGTTGCTCTTTACAACAGAAGTACTTACTTTGTTTTTGGAGGTTAAGTGATACCACTAGTTCTCTGCTATTCTAAAATCCCATTATTCCCACTGAAATCAGGGAGCCCATCTCAATAGTGAGTGACACTTTCTACAGTCATATCTGGCCAACAAAGAAAACCACTACAGAGATTTGCAAGGATTCCAGTCTTTGCACTAATGTATATCTCAAACCCTTAGTAAAGGGAGTCTCTTTAAATTTTTCCACAGAACTCTTACTGATACAGGAATAAAAGACATAGGGAGCAGCCACTTCTCCAGGCTAAGACAGAGCCCCTGAGGAAGGGGAAATTCTGGAAGATCCCCTACCCCCAGGGCTTTGATTCAGATATTGTTGGAGAGAGCATTGCATGGCTCATGGCTCACTAGGTGGTGAATAAGCTCATTGAGGTATGGTGCAAGGAAAATTGATTAGAAAGCCACCTTCTGGGGTATCAGGAGAACCATCTCAGAAAGGTCCTGTGCCCAGGAACTCACTACAAAGCCATCAAGGAAGTACTGGGGGTGAACCATGCACACAGAGGTGCCACACTGTTGGAATTCACTGGGAAACTGCTTTTTGGAGCCCCAAGAGGAGCTGTGCTCAAGAGCCAGCTGCACCAGGAAAAATGTCCCTTCCTACCCCAGCACCGCTCCAGGGCCCAACACTAACAAAGTTTTTAACACCGTACCAGCCAGCACAAAGGTAATGTCTTAGTTCCACAAGCAGGGCCACAAAGGGAGTATTTGCAGCAGAAAGACAATAGATTTAATAACTGACTACAATCTCCAAACAACTAATGACCTCCATCTAATTCTATTCACTTCACTGCTATGTGGTGTTATACTTATGTAATATTTCAGTGATGTCTCCGGAACAAGTGGAGACAAAATGTGTGCTTGCCATCGTGAACCAGAAGTTTCATTTTAAAAAAATGTCTTTAAAGCTGAGTGGAGAACATATGAAACCTTGGCAATATCTGTGCTGCCAAAGTGAGCACGTGAAACACTGGCAATAGATGTCTTTTGAAATTAGGTCACTTGAGATTGAAGTCCACAAAAATTAGCTAAATGGTTAGTTGTTGAACTTAAAACTCCAGTAGCCTAGCTTCAGAAATGTTGCTGTGGGGCTGGGCTGGTCACTACTGTAATCCCAGCCAGTAGTGGGAGGCTGAAACAGAAGGATCGATTGAGGCCAGGAGTTTGAAACCATCCTGGGCAACATGGAAAAATCCCCATCTCTACAAAAAAAAAATTAGCTGGGCATAGTGGCTCATACCTGTAGTCCCAGCTACTTGGAAGGCTGAGGCAGGAGGATTGCTTGTGCCCTGGAGCTCGAGGTTACAGTAAACTATGACGGTACCACTGCACTCCAGCCTGGGCAACAGATCAAGAACCTGTCTCAAAAAAAAAGCTACTATATAGAATACCCTATTTTTTAAATAAACAAATAATGCTTTCCTGACAATATGGCTGAACTGATTAAATGATCCAATGGTGTGAAAGTGTCTAGTGTGATAACTGACAATTGAAGGTACTCGATAAATATTGAGTGAGTGAATAGCAATTATTAAGGAACATCTTCCCCTCTCTTCCACCTTCCAGACAGATGTGACTGGAATGGCCGGCAGGCAGTGGACAGATACCAAAAACTGTTTTTCTTCTTACAAGTTTCCTAAGGTTATTTAGCACTTAATATGTGCTAGGTAATATGCCAGGCTCTAGGAATACACAGAAAAATAACTGAAGGTCTCTTCCCCTAAGAAACTTACATCTAATGAACAAGACTGATAAGTAAAAACATATTTCACCATGACATGTATATGCTATAATAGAGGTAAATCTAAGGTGTAAATAAGAGGTAAATAAGAGGTAAATCTAAGGTCTAAATAAGACATAGGAAAGGCTGCCAACCCAAATTGGAGTGGGCTGGAAAATTAATTCTAGGCTGTGTCTAGAAGATAAATAACAGCAAGATAAAGAATGATGTATTTTTAAAGCACGGGGGCATATATGCAAATATATCGGGTAGAAGAAAGCATGGCACATTTGAGGAAGTCCAAATATTTGGTAAGGCAAAAGCATAAAAAGAGATTTGAAGTGGTAAGAGACTACGGTGGAAACATAGGGGAAGCAATGGAATTTGCAGGACAAATGTGATATGCTCTCATGTGCATTTAGGAGAAATATTCTGCCACACTGGGAGAAAGAATTGAAGAGAAATGAGAGCCTGGATATGAGGAAAACATTTGGAAGCTGCAGCAGTAACCTATGTGAGAAATTATGAGAACCTAAATCAGACCATTGCTCATCAAGATTTGATGCTCCTGGAGCTGTGAAATGCATGGCCTATGTGGCCCTGGTGAGTGAGATATGGATGTTTGGCTATGGATCTGAGAAATATCTGTGAAACATAATCCACAAATTTGATGAGAGTGTAAAAAAGAGGAGTTAGCAATCATACTCAGATTTTTTACAAAAGCAAATGCTTACATGTGGTACCAGTCACTGTGATTGGGAACATTAGAAGAAGAGTATAATTGGGTGGATAAACAATAAAGTTAGATTTGAGAGATGCTGATTTTGAGATGGCTGAAGGACATCTGAGAGGATACATCCAGAAGGCAGTAGACTTTAAATCAGGAGACTCTAGTCTAAAGATAAAAGTGTTGAAGTACTCAGTGTATAGACAGCAATAGAAGCTCCAAAAATGAACAAAGTTGCCCAGGGAAAAGTTGTATAGTGAGACAGTGAGAAAGTCAAGAACATAACACTTGGAAGCAAATCATTCTTGAGAAAAGCACTAGCCTGGAAGATAAGAGGAAAATTTTTAAAAGTAGGAACAACAACCACCAAAAAGAACAGCATCTCTCAGAAATCAATGGAGGAAAAAGTTATAAACAGCACCAAACTTAGTAGAAAGATCTAGGAAGGTAAATATAGAAAAAGATTCATCAGCTTTAGAAACCAGAAAGTCAATGGTGAAGAACAGTTGTAGAGTGGTGAGGACAAGAGCCAGGCTGCTCTGCAGTATATGGAAGATTGAGTGGTAGCTACTGCTTAAGTCAAGACCCTTTCTGTTGCAAGTGTCAGAAACCCAACTTCAACTCACTTAACGAAGAAGAAATTTATTGTATATATAAATGGAAAGTATAGAGGTAGAGCTGGCTTCTATCACAGCTATTAATAGATCCAGGGACATTCAGAAATAGTTTTCAGAAGATGGTTTGGATTTCTATCTCTCTAACTTCTATCTCTCTAACCCCTTTTTCTTCCTCCACTTCATCTTTTAATTCTATTTAAATCTCTGCCTTACTCCCTCCTTATTCAGATGGACTTCTTCCAAGACCACCATAGTTAGCTACTGAATTCCAAATACTCTCAGAATCACAAATCAGAATGAGAAAATCTTAGCTTTATCACAAGAGTGCAGTGAGAATTCTAACTGGCCTATCTTAAGTCATGCACCCATCCCTGAACCAACCCTGTGGCCAATTGAATGGAGAATCCTGATTGCATAGCCTCTAGAAGGTGTGCAGCCAAGAAGTAGGGCAGACACTTTTGCTGATACCCAGGTGCACACAGAGTAGGGAAGGATGTTTCCCCCAAAGAAGAGATTCTGGATAGAGGAACAATATATGCCCACTATATTCTACCCCTTAGATGTTTAGCATTCTTTCTTCTCATAGTATCAGAAATGTCCCTACCTAGTGCAATGCAACCATCCCATTTACAAATGAAAATATCCTAATTCTGAAATAGAAACGACCAAATAATGTTGTTATTGTATCCAGCTCTAAGTATAGATCCTTGAAATATGGGCATTCCTCTTTGTTTCAAATTTTTCTCCTCATGACTATGAACCCAGTGATTAACTGATACATTTTACTACCCCAAACAGATATAAAATGGTGAAGGGAAATATAAAAATTTTAAGTTAAAACATACTAGCATCTGGAAAAGGAAACAAACAGCAGCCATCCACTCAAAGTACATATTTCTGGGCAGGGATAGCATGGAGTTCTTGTCTCGGCAAAGGAGTGAGCTTATTAGTCAGCCAATGTACCTGCCTGCAGTCCCACTGGGAGACCTCTTTTATCCATGGCCATGCCTGAGAAGGGTATAGAAGAGATCATAGAATAGAAATCCCTTCCAGAGACTGAACCATTCTAGCAGCCCATCTCCTGCTGACACAGTTTTTTTGTTTGTTTAGTTTTGCTGTTTGTTTTTCCAGCTGACACAATTTATAAGAGGTGGGGACCTATGGCTGCCTTTGAGGCTGAGGAAACGTAAGCTACCATTTTGTTTAGGCTTGGGGTTTCACTGAAAACCAACTTCCATAAAACTCTAGTAGGCATTAGAACCTTTGGGTTCAAAGACCTGTACTCCATCTTCTGTCTCTATAGCCTCAGAAATTTGCCCTTAGCCCCAGGCCTAAATTTAATCATTTCCCTCTTGGAAAGTAATAAGGTGAAGGCAATAAACCTCTGGTGAAACACTAGGTGAGGCAGCATGATGTGCACCTGTACCAGCCTGCAGCCCATTGGCTAACCCTGACAAATGGGAAGAAAGATTCCTTGAATCAGATAGTTTGAGGAAGGAGGTATGTGGGAAGACCCAGGGACTCCAGCTTCCTTCATTTCTCTGGCCTCTCAGGTATCCCAACTTTATCTCTCTGCTGTGTTTCCCACCTTTTGCCTTTTATGCTAATTTTTAAAAAGGGGCAGAAATTTTGGTTTTGGCAATTCTGTAAGAAGCATAATTAACTGAGCCTCAGCAATCTCACCCATAGGCAGAGGGGTTTCTATTAGCAAAGTTGTATGTTGTTCCCTTTCTACTTTCAGCCAGGTCAGCTCAGTTCAAAGCTTATCCTTTTGGTTTGTTTTTTGGTAGGACCTTACTAAAGGTCACAAGAAACAGCTGTTATTTTCTAACACCCTGATATTTTTCCACCAAGTTTCCTAAAGCTCCAGCTTTAACAGACATTGGTCTGAGATAGCTAAGCTGCAATAAGGACAAGTTTAATCATCTTTGTCACTACCACATAACAAGGAAAGAGGGCTTCTCACTCAGCCAATTTCACATTTTAGAGTCAATACCCTTTTAAATCTTGATTTAAAATCAGCCAATTTCACATTATAGAATCAATACCATTTTAAATCAAAAGTCCTTCTTTCTGTTCTATTTTTAGAAACATGCAATAACTTGCAGTGCAATGAAATGTAGAACTTAATTGGGCTTTAAAATTTAAAACCTTTTTCAAGGCTACTAGACAATGATGAACTTTGCAGATAGATTGACTTGAAATTGAGGTCCTACATAGAATGTTAGATAGTGATAAGTACTAGGAAGAAAAATGAAGCCAGAAAAAAAATATGATAGAGAGGTGCAGTTTTATTAAGGGTTCAATACAAATGTGACATTTGAATAAAGACCTGAATGAGGTAAGGTTGCAAACCCTGCAGGTATCTAAGGGAAAAGTGTCCCAAGAAGAGAGATCAGCTAATGCAATTGTCCTAATGCTGGAGCAAGCCTGGACTATTCAAGAAACTGAAAGAGAACAATATGGTTAAAGTACAGTAAGTATAATTCCCCAACAGGATCTTCCTGCCTGCAGCACAGACAGAACCAATTCATTGAGACTGTGGTATTGCAATAGAAAAAGAATTTAATTATCACAAGGCAGTCTAGTGGAAGGACAGGAGTTACTACTCAAATCAGTCTACCTGGTGACTCAGAAGCTAATATTTTTCAAAGATAGTTTGGTGGGCAGGAGACTAGGGAATGGGTACTGCTGACTGATTGGGGATGAAAACAAAGGGGTGTAGAAAATGGTCCTGTGTGCTGAGTCAGCCTGCAGGTGCAGGCCGTAAGACTGCTTGAGTCATCAGTCAAGGGTCTGGGTAGAGTCAGTCAGTCTCAGAATGTAAAAGTCTGAAAAAAAGTCTCAAAAGAACCTACCATTACTATTGTAGAAACTACAATAGTGATACTATGATATTATCTATGGAAGCAACTGGGAAAGTTACAAAGCTTGTGACCTTCAGAACAATGGCTGGTTATCATCTACCTGTACCTACATATTATCAGAATTAAGACCCCTACCATAATCCTGACCTCATGGGGTTTTATTAGTTTTACAAAGGCAGTTTTTGTCTCTGAGCAAGGTGTTTGCAAGGGTTAGTTTTAGGAAAAACTATTATTATCATTGCTTCAAAGTTAAAGTATAAACTAAATTCCTCCCATGGTTAGTGTATAGTCCTAATTAGGGAAAAGGAGTCAGGCTGGTGGGAACAAGGGAAAGCAGATAAGTTATAAGTCTGCCATTCTTCATGGTCCAAGACACACAGCCCTCCTGCACAAATAACTCACAATCTTCCTGGCTAAACTATCACCAAACATCTGCAAATTAGCTCACTGCAACCTTGGCATTATCAATACTGTACAAAGCCCTCTTCAACAGACAACATAAACGTTATGCTATAAAATCTTCATCAAACCCTCGTTCCTTGGAAGTCAGCTTCTCTTTTGCTGACCTGCCTGTTGTCACCTCACAATGTATTTTCCAACTTTTTCTAATAAATCTGTCTTTCTTTACCTACAACTCTCTTGGTAAATTCTTTTACCCCTGTGTCACCAGTCCAAATAGTTGTCACTCACCCAAGACATTTTGGTGGCCCATACAGGAACTCTCTCTCCTCATAGGGAGCTCCTTTTTCCTCTCTGTTTCCTTTTTCCAGCTTGGAACCCTCAGTGGACAGCAGCTAAGCATGGAGACAATTGCAGGTCTCTGGCAACGGCTACACTCCGGGTGGGACTAAAAGGTGTCCATGAGAAAGCATCTAACCACCATCATTCATTCAGGTGAGAGATCTTTGTCTATGTATTCTTTTCAGTCTTTCAGCAGCTGGCTTCTAGTATCTCTCTGGTAATTGATGGTATGATAATTGACCAAGCCACTCTCTGGTGTTGCCTGAAGGCTAAAAGGTGAACATGGCTGGCTGCCTTGCCCAGAAGAAAGGAAGGCTCTCTCTCTCTCCTATCTTTTGAAAAGTCCCTAATCCCAAATGTGATGCAACTGGCAGTGGAAGCTCGTTCAGAGCAAATTCATACACATTTTGGGTGAATTAGACCCTCTTTTTCTCACTCTGAATTCTCCTGTGGAGTCAGCCAGTTGTCCTGTTCTGGACATTGCTAAATCAAGTGATCTCAGACAGTCTCAGAATGGTGAGTCTTTCCCTACCCACCCCCTCTTCTGGACCCACACTAAGCAGAGATCTTCCTTTATCCTTTTTCCCTTGTACCTGGGCTAATCACCCAGCATAAGAGAGTACCTAGACTAGCCATCCAGTGTAAGGCCCCTGAGCAGCTGAGTGGTCTTTTCTAACAGGTGGGATGCCGCTTTAGAAAATGCACCCTGAGTCTCTCAGCTGACCAAGTGAAACCCTTTTCATTGGTGAAGTGCCCCCAAGTGAAAGTGCAGTTCAATTAGCCCCCAGCAATGCATTTTCCAGTCCCATCTTGGGAAAAACCCCATCTATTCCTTCTGACTCATCTCTAGGCGGTATTCTAAAGCACTCGAACAAATTTGACCTCCAAACCCTCAAAAAGAAGTGTCTACTTTTCTTGCATAACACAGCATGGCCTCTATGCAGAAAATCATCAAAGTAGCCTCCTCAATCTTTATAACCAAGAGCAGAATAAGGAGGACAGGGCTAAGAAAAAAGAAAAATGCAAAGACAAAAGGCAGGCTAAACTGTTGGCTACTTTGGAAACCCCAGTCCCCTCCAGTTTGCTCTAAAAACACTTCTCCAAATAATTGCCACTGGTGCAGAAGGACAGGCCACTAAAAGACAAACTGCCTCAATGAGATGAATGGGGGAAAAGCCCCACACAACTTTCCCCCTCAGCTATAAGCTTGGCCACTGGAAATGGAACTTTTCTGAAAACCAAACGGCCCCCAAGAAAGAATCCCAACCCCCAATTGCTTTAAGCTGAAGGGGCTCTCTGCTCTGGTTGAAAACAGCTTACCTTAATTGGTGACTTGCAAAGGTGGAAAAAATTCATCCCACACTTTGCAGGTCTAGGGTGCTAAGGCTCCTTGATGGAAGAAAAACAAGGGTGGGAGGGGTTTTGCCCCACACCACATTGTGCAGTGGCTGGAAGGCTCACAAGCCATCCTATAAAGTGTAACCTTCTCCTCTCCTCTTCATTCCTGTCTTTTCTTTTTCTCTTTTTTTTCTGTTCAATCCAGGGTCCAGCCTTAAAAAGGAGAAGGCAGTTTCTTATATCTTAACCCCTGACTTTGTTTTTCTCTTAAAAACTCTAGCTGGTTACACATTATAGGCTGCTTTTGTGCACATTTCAAACTGATGGGCAAACTCAAAGCTCAAATGGTTAACCTGCACTGTAGAGTTAAGTCTTTGAAAGCTATCTGCCTTTTTCCTCTTTTTCCTAACAGCAGATTTCCTGCTTTCAATCTGCTGTTACTAAGCTGTTGGTGCTAAGACTCATGGTTTATCATTGAACTAAAATGTAAACACTGAAAACTCATTTAAGGTTTTTTAAAAAAAGGTAAAGCAGAATTTTTAATAAGCGAGGTTATAAAAAGTTTTATGGAAAAAATCCATGGTAAATTCTAAAATAAAATGACTTTTTAAAAGTGATGATTAGAAGTCAGTCCAAGCATGTCATGTGTATTAAAAGATTCAAAAAGGGGAATTTATAAAAAAATATTTTTATGTAATTAAGTTGGTTATAATTTTTAAAATTATAAATGTTTCCTTAAAACACAAAAACCCTTCTCAGAATCATATCTCAAAAGAACCAAATCTCAACTATTAATTTAGGTTCCCACTTCAACTTTTGCTGTGTCCCACAGCTTCAGCATTTCTCCCCTAGAAAAGGCCTAAGATAGTAACTTTTTTAGTCTTTGTCAGCTCCTGTTCTGTCAGTATAGCCTGGTGCTAAAATGTTTCATCTTGAAGGTCACAATTAAGCAACAGTCTTCTCTAATATAACTTAATTCTGTAGTCTTCATTTTACTTAATATGTCTAAATTCTCAATGTAATCAAAAACTTTTCATGCTGTTCCTGTAAGTCATATATTTCCTGCTATACTCATAACCCTAAACACACCATTCCTGTGTCTAATTAAATACAAACACTTTTCATTAAGTTTAACTTCCAGATTATCTAAACGGGCTTCCAATAAGAAAAAACAATCACACTACAAAAGGTTTTTCTTTGCTTATTTGGTGACTGGCTTTTAAAAAACCACAAAATTTTACCTTCTGAAGTTCAGCAGTTTCACCTTCAAATAATTCTGCAGATGAAACATCAGTCTCTTCCCAATAATGCCTGCTACCTTTATGAATCTCCCCTGAATTCTGCTAGACTCTGGTTTTACCTTAACATTCTCCCCGTCTCTAATGAGTCCCTTCCTCCAGCAATATCCAATATTCCATTTCCCGCAGTCTGGGACAAAAACCCATGTAACCTCCTAACTGACCAACAATCCTAGGTAGGGCCAACTCTATGTCCCTGGTCAGCAGGAAGAAGTTAGAACATAAAATCTTCACCCATGTGCCAAAGATTTGTCATTGTTGCTCTGTTGGGGGCAGGTGGGGTGGGGGGATGTGGAGTCCTAATTAGGGAAAAGGAATCAGGCTGGTAGGAGTGGGGAGAAGCAAAAAGAGAAAGCAGATAAGGTATAAGTTTGCCTTTCTTCATGGTCCAGGATACTTAGCTCTCTGGCACAAATGACTCACAGTCTTCCTGCACCCAATTATCACCCAACATCTGCAACTTAGCTCACTGTAACCTTGGCATTATCAATACTACACAAAGCCCTCTTCAACAGACAACATAAACACTATCCTGTAAAATCTCCAGCAAACCTTTGTTTCCTAGCAGTCAGCTTCTCTTCTGCTGACCAGTCCATTGCCTCCTCGCAATATATTTTCCTATTTTCTCTAATAAATCTGCCTTTATCTGCAACTGTCTTAGTAAATTCTTTTACCCTGTGCCACTAGACCAGATAGTCATTGCTCACATGTGACAATTAGCTTGGCCTGTGCCCAGGAATGAGTGAGGACAGCCAGCCTCTGAGGCTAGAAGAAAGATGGAGACTCAGGCATGTTAGACTTCTCTCACTGTCATAATCTTTGCAAAGGCAGTTTCATGAGCAAGAGGGATATATTGAGGGTGTTGGTGGAAGTAGAAAGTGTATAACTTTTCAGGAAATCAATTTGGCATTATCTTCATTCAGGAAATCAAGAATCTCAACTATTAATTTAGGTTTCCCAGTTATAGAAGTCTATACTAAAGAAATACTTTATAAAATCTTGAGTGTAGACTTATTTATAAAATGCATATATACTCATAATTTACTTAATCCTATCTGAAGGCATTTGAGAATATTTTGGAAATGTTGGGAATATTTTGATTTTACAGTGTAGAATTATTTATAAAATAAACAGGATACATGTAATTTACTTACCAATCCTTATTTGGGGGCATTTTGGATATTTTCAATATTTTGATTTTATAGATAATTCTATACTCAATATTTTATAAATTATTTCTTTAGTAGAGACTCATATACATGGGAATCCTAATAGTTGAGGTTCTTGATTTGTAACGCCAAATTGATTTCCTGAAAAGTGTTACAGCTCCATCAACATCCTCATTACATCCTCCATCACCATTAAGTATTGTCCTTTCAAAATCTTTGTCAACTTGATAAGCAAAAACAATAATGTATTGCTTTTATTTATAGTTCTTTGATTACTGTATTAGTCCATTTTTACACTGC
>PVKP010028722.1:0-29799 GCA_004027715.1 Plecturocebus donacophilus | reverse complement strand
GCAATTCTCCTGCCTCAGCCTCCCGAGTAGCTGGGACTACAGGCACGCACCACCACGTCCGGCTAATTTTTTGTACTTTAGTAGAGACGGGGTTTCACCATGTTGGCCAGGATGGTCTCGATCTCTTGACCTCGTGATCCACCCGCCTCGGCCTCCCAAAGTGCTGGGATTACAGGCGTGAGCCACCGCGCCCGGCCTTGTTTTGTTTTTAAGATGGAGTTTCACTCTTGTTGCCCATGCTGGAGTGCAGTGGCGCTATCTAAGCTCACTGCAACCTTCACCTCCGGGGTTCAAGTGATTCTCCTGCCTCAGCCTACCGAGTAGCTGGGATTACTTACAGGTGACTGCCACCATGCCCAGCTAATTTTTATATTTTTAGTAGAGACGGGGTTTCACCACTTTGACCAGGCTGGTGTCGAACTCCGGACCTCAGGTGATCAACCGGCCTCAGCCTCCCAAAGTGCTGGGATTACAGGCATGAGTCATGGCGCCCAGCCTGAGATGAGAGTTTTACATCCTCTGGTCTGTTTGACTCACAAGGCTAGCCTCTTTTCTCCACACCCTGGGCTGCCTCCCCAGCCACATAATGAGAGTATGAAACAGGTATTTGTTCCTGATTTTAACTGAGAGACTCAGAGATCTTCATTCTTAATATTATTGTAACCTCAGAATTTTTGACAAGAAGCAAATGGAGCAGAGATAATGTGCAAACTTGAATTTGTTCAGCAAATATTTACTTAGTATCAACAGTGTGCCAGGTAGGAGATCAGGACCCCACCCTCATGGGGCCTCCCTGTCTCCCTAACCTATCCTTATCTACTGTCTGTGCTGCTACAAGCTATTCTTTTAAAGTAAAATACCAATGGAGTTCGACACTGATAAGATCAATTAATTTGTGTCTTGCTGTAGCTGTCACTGTCACTGTGCTGGGCTAAAGGTTCCCAGACTATATACCAGTTGAAAGTTTAAAACTGCTCCTTGGGGGTTTGCCCAGAAGGCTAAGTAAATGTTTGTTGATTACCGTCTGAGGCCCCGAGGAACTCTACAGGGGGCTAGGAAAATTGCCCCGAGCCTCTGCAGAACTGGGTTAGGGTGAGAAGAAAAACGTTCATGAGAATCCAGTGGGGAGGTCTAGGAATTGTTCTCAGCATGACGTTGCTTGTTTGGTTTCCTTACCTGTAAGCAGAGATTTCGCTCAATGATGGCTGTTTCCTTCTGGCTCTAACGTGTAGTACTTTGTTTTCTTTTGAGCAGAAAAGCAGAGGTGCGGGGCAAACACACCAGGGAGGGACTCAGCCAGTGGTCTCCTGGGGGTCTCAATGTAATAGCTCCCTCCTCTTGTCTTCATAGATATGCCAATATTAGTCAGATTTGGGGTTCTGTCTTTACCTTCTACACTTTTTTTGAGACGGAATCTTGCTCTGTCACCCAGGCTGGAGCGTAGTGGCGTGATCTTGGCCCCTGCAACCTCCGCCTCCCGAGTAGCTGGTATTGCAGGCATGCACCGCCACACCCAGCTAATTTTTTTGTATTTTTAGTAGAGACGGGTTTCACCACATTGGCCAGGCTGGTCTCGAACTCCTGGCCTATGTTCTGCCTGCTTTGGCTTCCCAAAGTGCTGGGATTACAGGTGTGAACCGCTGTGCCTGGCCTACCCTCTACACTTTTGAAGAAAGTGCATGAATTTAAGGGTGGAGATTGTCCACTTTGGAGGGAATTAAGACTTACAGAAGGATTGGGACTGGCTAGGAATCACAGTTTTCAAATTTTATGCCTATAAGGAACCTGGGAAATAAACTAGCCCAACCTCTTTGCATTCCAGATAAGGAAAGAAGAGTCCAGCGCAGTCTTAGGACTTGTTCAAAGCCATATAATTAGTGGCAAAGTGGAAATAGAACCCACTGTCCTAAACCCAGTCTGCCAGAAACAGGCAGGTTATCAGAAGAGCAGGAGATGGCAGCAACAAAGCTTAAAGAAGGGCTGGCACTGTCCCGTGAGAGCGAGCTGACCATAACATCTGCTGGGCTTCCAGCAGACACATGCAGTAGGACACTATGATGCAAAGCTTCCAGTCCAGTTGAGGCCCTTGGGTTTTTGCCAATTAAGACAGTCAAGCAAATTTCTTTTTGACCTGGGAGAGGCCGGAGACAGAAGGCTGTTTCTCTACCTTTAAAAAAAAGCATATCTCCTCTCTTATGTAAATGAAAATTCCTAAGTTATACTATAACTTAATATTGAAAGAAATATAACATTTTCTCAGGGAGGGAGGAAGACCCAACTTGTGCACCCTCATTTTTCTGGCCACTACTGTGTGTGTTCATTCCAGGGTGCATTTTCTTGAGAAATCCAGTGGCTCTTTAAGTCCTGGAAGGGTATCCTGGGATTATTTCAGCAACCCATGAAGGCAGGCGTTGTGCAAGGTGAGACAGATATGAGCTGTCGCTTCCTGCTTTGTGAGTTGGATATTATTTCTGGGCCCAGTTTTATTTATGTTATTTTTCCTGTTCATGTGTTAGAACAACTTCTGTTTATTGAGTTGATTACAATTAGATAATAAGACCACCAATTCAGTCCAAACAAAGCTGAATTTATTATCTTGCCAGGCAAGGGAGACCCACATATTCAAATCAGTCTCCCCATACTTTTGTGCGTTTTCATGTAAGCACAGAGATTTCTGAATAGTTCTAATAGCACAGTGATTGCCTCCTAGACCTAAATGAGGATTTCCTTTTTGAAAAACCTACTCAGCATTCTGGTCTGTCCCTACTTAAACCTATTTAGTCTGGTCTTACAGTCTCTGACTTGAGCTCGAAGAGCAAGGTTTCTCAAGGTCTCTGTGCAGGTCTTTGATGCTCTTTGGTGGAAGTGATTTAGCCGTACCTGGCGCCTGTGGCTGAACCATGCCTCCTGTAGTGTGTGCAGCCCTTCCCTTGGATTAGTGCAAGTCCCACCTTTGCTTTAATGGGAGGGGATGGAGGGACCACTTTGAGGAAGTGGAGGCAAGAAGATAGTCTGCAAAACCCATGACGTGGCACTGAAATGAAGCCCTGTGTAGGGTTTTACTCAGACGTGGGAGAACTGGCTGCCCCGAGTGCTGTGCTAACTAGGGAAGGAAAAAAAAAAACCCTGACCTTTAAATTTTTTCCTGTGAAGGTCTAGCAATTCTGGAGTATCTTCAGCGACTACACAGTGTAAACCAACTTTTTGCACAGAAGCACCATAAATTACCTAAATGGAAATTAGCTTCTAAGCGAATTTCTTATCCTGTCTGTTGGATATGTAGTATTCTTAATATTTGTTTTTGACATTTTTGGGAAACCAAGAGCTTTTCGTCACATTTGAACAATCTCTTTTAAGAGTTTCTTTTCTATTTATAATGCGTTCTTATCAGAAGATTTGCACCTTTCTCTATTTTAGAAAATACTTCTTGAGGTCTTTTTTTTTTTTTCTTTTTATGAAGTTTAAATAGGAGTCTTACCTCCAATCCTAGCAACTACCTTACATTAAAAATGACCTTTTTTTTTTTTTTTCCCTCCCATGAGGTTCCTTTGCTCAGAGAGAATAAGAAAAGTTCTGGTAATTAGTCATTGTGGTATTCTGCAAACAAGTACTTTGGAGGCCATGATTTATGTTACTGGTCTGGGAGGGAAAAAAAAAAGGGTTTATGTGTCTCTAGACAATTACCCTTGTGAAAGGCAAATGCCCTGTTTTCCCAAAAGGTCTTTTGGGTGCCCTGTTTGTCGTGTTAAGGTCTCTCAAAGCCGGTGGCCATTTTCTGCGAGCCGAATCCCTGTGTGAAACTCCTCCCACCATGAGGTCTACGAGCATTTGTTTTCTAAAATGAAAGCACAGGCAGAAACGAACTATTCTGCAGAACAGTCTGTTCTTTCTATGTTTTTTCTTAGGTTAGTATATTTAAAGCATAATTTTTCTAAACAACATGTTGTGAGTGTTTACCTGCAGTGGTTTGGAGTTTTTTGGGGAGTTTTATTTATTTTTTAATGTAGACAACGTACTCACGTCATTGCTCCTGCTCAGGTAATTCTACGCTAACCCAGGTGAATAGGGGAACTATGTAGGTACCTGACTACTGCCGGAAACCTTCCTTCTGTTTTTATTAAATTTCTTTTGGGGTGGAATTGGCAAAAGCTGACTGGATCTTAGCTCCCTTAATATTCCCCCTACCCCAACACACAATAATTTTTTCCAGTTGATTTTTTTTTTTTTTGTCTGAACCATTGTTCATCCATTTGAAAGACTGGTCAGAGTTTTTGGCGCTTCGTAGAAAAGCCCTTGTGCCTCTCCTTGTACCTCAGACCTACTGGTGGGCTTGCTCCACAGCTCTGCCAAGCGCCTGCGTCTCCTGAGCCTATGAAGAGGCGACTTTCACAATCCTGTGCTGCCTTCGGGCTCTGTGCTGCCAGGCCTGGCCTCCCTCCAGAGGTCGTAGTGTTGCCAGCAGTGGCTTCAAACTGGAAACATGGGAGGAGGAATTGTGGGAAATGGGGGAGAAGGAAATGTTTGTGCAGGAAAGTGTGTCTGTTGGCTTAAATAAATATCTGAGGTCCCAGGCCCATACAGATGATCTCTACCTTGGTATTTTGCATCTGGAGCCAGATGTCTGTTGACAGTGGGGAGGAGGTGGGGAAGACCCGGCCGAGAGCCTCAGCAGCCTTCCTGCAGAAGGTCTTCACACCCCAGACGGTCAGAATGCTCTCAGGACTGAGGGATCAGCTGCACATCCCCCTGATGTCTCTAGAGCAGAAATCTGCTTCCTGGGTTTAGCCACTGTTTTCATTGAGCAGTCTGGGGTTCCTTGAGGATACTTGCGATCTTCGTGGAGATGCTTCATGGTGTGGACCCTGTTGTTTTGAAGACCTGACAGCTGCATGCTCCAGGCCCTATTTCTATGATCTGTTTTTTGGGACTGTTGTATTTGTGTGACATAGTGATGGAGCATGATGTCAACTCAGGATACTGTAACCCAGGAAGGAGCAGGATGTCAGCTCAGGATACTGTAACCAATAAAAGCTCAGTGAGTGTTGCTTCCCCCGTTACACAGCTGCTCATTTGTATAATGATTTGTGGGACCCTTGTTTTAAAGAAGGAGAGCTCAGTGCCTCTGATAGAAAATCTGATTTCATGAAGTACTTATTAGGTGTTAAGTACCCCTTTTTCTTGAAGCTCGAACAGACTCTATCATTAATGGGACTGTTTGGAGCAAGATGAAGAGTTTGATATCTGCCACTCTGCCTCTTACAATTTATGTACAGAAACTTTCCCCATAGGAATGGACAAACTAAAGGAATCCTTAAGAAATAGCATGTCACCCTAATATATTCTGTGGTAAGGCTTCTCAACACCTGTCCTTCATTAGGTTGGAGCACTCTGATAAAAACTTGAATACTGACATCTCATCATTTAAATTTTAGGACAATGAATCACTGTACAGAGATTAAAATTTCACAGGCAGGCCAGGCACAGTGGATCATGCCTGTAATCTCAGCACTTTGGGAGGCTGAGGTAGGTGGATCACCTGAAGTCAGGAGTTTGAGACCAGCCTTACCAACATGGTGAAACACTGTCTCTACTAAGAAAAATAGAAAAATTAGCCAGGCATGGTGGCAGGCGCCTGTAATCCTAGCTACTCAGGAGGCTGAGGCACAAGAATCGCTTGAACCCAGGAGGTGGAAGTTGCAGTGAGTCAAGACCGTGCCACTGCACTTCAGCCCGGGCAACAGAGTGAGACTTTGTCTCTCAAAAAAAAAAAAAAAAAGGAAAAAATATTCACAGGCAAAACAAAACCTACACGTGATTCATACTTACATTTCTATAGACTAAGATCTAAAATACATACAGGAGCAGGAAGGTAATATGAACGTTAAATGTGGGCTTGGAATAAGAAGGTAAAAGCCGGGCACAGGGGCTCACACCTATAATCCCAGCACTTTGGGAGGTCATGGTAGGTGGATCGCCTGAGGTTGGGAGTTCGAGACCACCCTGACCAAGATGGAGAAACCCCACCTCAACTAAAAACACAAAAAAATTAGCTGGGCATGGTGGAACATGCCTGTAGTCCCAGCTACTTGGGAGGCTGAGGTAGGAGAATCGCTTGAATCCGGGAGGCAGATGTGCGGTGAGGCGAGATCACACCATTGCACTCCAGCCTTGGCAACAAGAGTGAAACCCTGTTTCAAAAAAAAAAAAAAAGAAGATAAGCAAGTGGTTAGATTGCGTCACTGGAGGTTTGAAACTTTTTCACGTAGATGGGGGCCTGATGCAAGCATCTGCAGGCTGAATGCAGCCTATGGACTGCTTCTTGCATGCCAGTTGCACACCATTTGACTCAGTCCACTGATCTGAATTCCTTCATTGGCAACCTGCCCAGTCTTCTCCTGCAGAGCGTCAGGCTTGAAGCTGTCTAAGGCCCAGCCCAGGGAAAAGTAAAGGCCATTCAACCTTCTCCATGTCACCACAGGTAAGTCAGCCACTTCGGATATAACTGTGTCCATCTCATACAGGCCAAGTAATTATGTCAGTGGGGTCAGTAGCAGAGCTTAGTATTTGTGTCCAGGGACATCTGGAAGGCATCGGATAGAGCAGCCCTGACTAAGTTGCCCAGTGCTCAGTGTACCAATCCCAGGGTGAGCCAGGAAGAATGTCAGAGGAAGCCCCTCTGTGCCCAGGCATGTCATTTTTAAGGCAGCCTAATATAACCAAGCCCGCAGAGGCTAACCTGGATGGCATCAGGCAATGGATAACAGCAAGGGACAGCAGATATGTCTTGGTCTATGGTACGTCTGGACCAAGGATGTTTCCTGAAATATCAAACAGTGACTTCCTAACTAGTCCTAGACTGGTACAATATGAGGATTGTCCTCTCTCCCTCCGTTGACACTTTATTGACCTTCCACACACCCTGGAATTTACAGTGCTTTCCCTCTTTTCTGCCCATCTTTTAACCCTGTCATTTCTCTCTTGGTGCTGAGTCATAACGTCTTTGACACACATAGCACAGGGCCTGGGATGTAAAAAGTGCTCTGTCAGTGTTAGCTTTTGTCGTTACTGACATCATGATCATCTTCTCCATTCTAGCTATTATTTCACCAGAGGTTAGGGAACTTAGTTTCCCTATATTCCATGTAAACCACATCTTCAGGGATACCTCAGCCATCTCCACCCTGACATAGATGAAGATGGACCAGACATACAAGACCCTTTTCTCGAATCTGTCCTGTTTACATCACCAATTTTTGTTGTAGGAGTTAAGCTTTTATTGGAAATAAAGACAAGTTTCTGCCATCATAGATGAAGTTGCAGGGCTTATGCTGTGTGGGCTGCACTGTAGGGACCAGAATGGAATCTAGAAACTTGTTCCAGAATGACTTGGAATCTAGAAACTTGTTCCAGGACAACTCGACCAAAGAAAAGCCATCAGACACTGCTGCAGTGGAGTCCTGACATTTGCCACCCTGAGCTTGGGCCTTAGACTGGCAGCATGGGCATCCTCTGAGAGCCCATTAGAAATACAGAGCCTCGAGCCCTATCCCAGAACCACTATATCAGAAAATGCACTTATCAAGATCCTCAGCTGACTCACACACATTGACATTGAGGATTGCTGCTCTAGACATTCTGACAAAGCACAGAGACAGACTGATGTAGAGATTGGCCCATGTAAGACTGCAGACTTGCTAACTAGGAGGTGCATTGGATGCTTTGGTTTTAGAGGGTAGGGCTGAGTGTTGTACCTGTTAAGCTGTGCTGCAGAAATGTATGATGGGGTGATACTGACCACAGTAAGAATCTGATTCTGAAGACTCTTGTCCCCTTGTTGTGACTTTAATCTTATCATAGCGCCTCATTCCTTTGCACCATCTCCAGCCCCTACTAACCTTCTGGCCTTGGGAACCCTGTTGCCAAGGAGGGAAAGTCCTATTTTAGGGGATAGAAATCCTTTGTGTATCAGGGAACCGACAGAAATCATTATAATGTAGGATTTTAATGGTGAAGCGGGTATCAGTATAAAAATGAGGGGTGATCTGCTCTCAGTGAATATTTATGGGGCCCTCGTAGGTGGTAAGAAGGGAGGGGTAGCTGGACTTCTTGTAATGTTGATGACTGAGAGCATTGCCTGCTCCTAAGAAAACAATGGGAAAGACAGAAATAATTAATCCTGTGCTGCCATGGTGACCCGTCTGGACTGGAAATTACTAGGGTGGTGAGAAAGGGCTGCAGAATCTTAGAGAGGAAATTCCAGCTTCATATTACATTAATCTAGTTTAAAAATGAATTAAAAGCCGTTTCAGCCCTTCCAAGTTCTTGCCTACATTTTGAGGGTAACATGGCCTGGCTTTTTGTGAATTTATGATTGTTGTGATTTTTTTCCATTCCGTGGCATACTCTCAGGTGATCTTTTGCCCTGAACTCACAGTGGCCTGGGGTCCCTTGAGCAGAACACAACTTGAGAATCCAGCTGAGTATCTTAGGAGTCTCTGAGCTGGCTCACTCTCCTTTCCTCTCTTCTTTCTCTTCCTACCACTGTCAGGAAACTTAGCTTGGAGTTCTGGATCCCAGCCCCCTCTCACATTCATTCATGTGAGCTACTGCCATGGTGTTGATAATGGGTTGAATGGCTACCCTGCAAAAGATGTATGTCCCAGAACCCATGAGTGTGACCTAATTTGGGAAAAGGGTCTTCGCAGACGTAATTAAGGATTCTGAGATGAGTGGTGGACCCTAAAGCCAATGGCAAGTGTCCATATAAGAGATACACAGAGGAGACACTTATAGAAAGAGAAAGCAATGTGCAGATGAAGGCAGAGATGAGCATTATGCAGTTACAGGCCGAGGAGACACTGGAGCCACCAGAACCTAGAAGGGGTAAAAAAGGGTTCTGCCCTTGCAGCCCTCACCGGGAGCACAGCCCTGCTGACTCCTTGGTTTTGGACATCTGGCCTCTAGAATTGTGAGAGAATGAATTTCTGTTGTTTTAGGTCACCGAGTTTGTGGTCATTTATTATAGCGGCCCCAGGAAACAAGTACAGTGTCCAAACCTAGCCTTGATCCAGAAGCACCTGGGAGCTTGTTAAAAATGAGATTCTGGGGACTTACCAGATTCAGTCAGTCTGGAGTGGCATGAAGAAATGAAATTGTAATAAGGGTCTGCCAGTGGTTCTGATGTCCCAGCTTCCATTGTTCATGCTCCTCTTTTGGCCCTATTTTCTTCAAGTTTACTTCAGCTTGGGCAAAATTCATGCTTATGTTTGCAACTACCTCCCATACGGCATTACACTGCACATCTGAATCTTCACCCCAGCACCCTTTCAGCACTGAAGTCCATTTTGGGTGTTTGTTGGCTGAGAGAGCTGTTACACTGAAACAAGTAAAGGAATGTGCCACACTCTGAGATTTGAGTTGCGAGTCCTTTATTGCCGGTGACTGAGAGATGGCTAACACCCAACATTCTCTCGGCCCTGAAGAAAGAGTTAGGTGGTTTTCTTATACCCTAATTTGGAAAGGGAGGGGGAACCTGCCTGAAGCAATTTTTTTTCACAGAAGCAGAGCAAGCAGAAAGTTAAATGATAAACTAGTACATAAGAAGACACATATGTGCTGTTTTACAAAATTAACCAATTTAATATACAGGGCCTGAAAATTAAACCCAATAAGAGGAGGAGAAGAGGTCCTGCTAATCCAGTTATTAAAGTAGTTAGCCATGGGTTCCAGTCAAACATGCTTTGGTACCATGGGGTGTTACTTTCCTGCTCCTATTGGCGTTTATCTAGATTTTCTCAAACTCTTTGAAGAGGATCCTTTATGACTCCAGACTGGTGAGCATAAAGACAGCAACTTTCCCCCAAAGTGGCACATAAACCTCCTTGGGAGAGGAATAGCAAATCTAAGCCCTGGCAGTTTTGGAGAACAGCCTCAGCCAGGGATTCTACCAGGGTATATAGCGTATTTATGGCTGATTGGAGATTTCTTAAGTCAGCATCTACTTGTTGAGTTAGGGACACTAGTCCAGTTTCTCCTCGGACCAGAGCGGCAGTGCCAATTGCTGCCGACCCAGCTACACTACGGCCGGACAGAAGAGGCACTAGGAGTGGGGCACCCCAGCTGATCCTGGGGTACGGTTCAAGTGGGGCAATAAGAAATTGTGTCTCTGGTCCACTGTACACATTAAACCTGGGGAAGTACATGAACTACCACACACAGGAGAGGCCCAGGTTCAGTTCCACTGATGCAGCAGGTGAGGCCTGAGGTGCAAGCCAGCCAAGTACTGTTGGGTGCCTGGTAGGGGACCTGTAGGGTTTAGGGGAGTAAGCAGAGACTGTTTACAGGTGGCCTGAAAGGGGGAAGCAGATAGGTTATACCCATTACTGACTAGGCAGGAGGTGTTTCCTGAAACGTCTCCTTGTGTAAGAGAACGGGGACAGGCACGACAAGAAAAAGGGCCAATATCAAGCTTAACCTCACTCCCAATCCAACATAATATGGTGGTTTTGCCTTTAGGCATAACCAACCATCTTGGGCCAGTTTAGGCTGAGTAACATTAAGAAGATAATGTACTCCATTTAGAATGGACATTAAGTTGGGTTGGAGGTATTGATGCTGCAGCCGAGGTTGAGGAGCTTGGACTGGCAATGGGACAGTTGGGCTGACAGGCCTTACTCTATCTGGGTGCAGGCAGAACATAGGGTCTCCTA
The DNA here is from genome assembly GCA_004027715.1 of Plecturocebus donacophilus. Lineage (NCBI taxonomy): Eukaryota > Metazoa > Chordata > Mammalia > Primates > Pitheciidae > Plecturocebus > Plecturocebus donacophilus. Next base: position 19,090 of record PVKP010028722.1, on the reverse strand, counting down.
AATCAGTTAAGGGACCAATTGGTTTAGGGGGGCTCCCGGGAATCAGGACCTTCTTCTGAATGGTAAACGTAGTTCCAAGATCAAACCCTGTGATAGTCACAGTCCCCATGTCATACCATAGTATCATTGAACTGAGCTAGGGTTATGGACAGTTATGGTAATAGGATTACAAGCTCCCATGGTACATGGTCTAGGACGAGAGGTACGAGCTATAGAAAGGATCGAGGACCAAGTCAGTCCCCCCTGGTAAGTAGCCAAGGTTACACATGACCAGAAAGGGCAGAAAAACTCGTAATGATCCCGGCAGGTGGTGTCAGGGTGATCTCCAGGACAGAGGGAGAAATCTACACGTTGGCGTCCCTTTTCTGCACCCCTAGAGCTGCTGCATCCACTCTCACTTCCAGTGTGTCCAAACCTGGCAGCAAGGTCGACGAGTCCCGCTCCTGCCCGGAGGGGCATATTTCGCTGCTCTTAGAGGGTACGGCTGGACTTTGGGAATAAAACACATAAATCAATTGTAAAAGAGACTTCATCGGAGGTACTCTCCTTCCAGGTGGTGTTCGCAAGCACATGGCCTGTTGCAAAAGAAATAAGGAGAAAGGAGTAGGAGGGGACAGAAGGCTTAACGACCGGAAGCAGATAAGAAAAGTAAATAAAAAGAACTAATCTGATGCCTGCCCTCGACTTAGGCGCAGCTTGAAGGGGCCTGACCCAGGCTTGGGGACCCATATTTCTTGCTGCACTTTGTTGGCCTTCTTGATACGGGAATGATGAATCCAAGCAGGAATGCCATCCACTTTTAGGGCCGTGGGCGTGGTGAGGATGACAGTGTGAGGTCCTTTCCAAGAAGGAACAAGTCCTTCCTTCTGGAACTTTTTTTACATATACCAGGTCACCGGGACGGAAGGGGCAGCAGGGCCCTGTCAGGTCAGGAACTGGATTAGGTTGTGCTTTCCAGACAAGTGGCTGGATGATATCTTGAGCCTGCTGGAGAGACTGCAAGTACTGTAACAAGTTAGCTTGGGATATCTCTGCTAACTGGGTGTCCCTCAGTTTAGGCAAGATAGGTGGGGCCCTCCCATACTGATTTCAAATGGAGAGAATCCCACCTTGTAAGGGGTGCGTCTAACTTTTAGAAGGGCTAAAGGAAGGAGCTCTATCCAATTTTCACCGGTTTCCAGGATTAATTTGGTAAGAGTACTTTTTAAAGTACGATTCATGTGTTCCACCTATTCAGAGCTCTGGGGGTAATAGGCACAATGGAGTTTCCTTTGAATATTTAATGCCTTGCTGACTGACTGTGCTATGGACAAGGTGAAGGCCAGTCCATTATCAGACCCTATGGCAACAGGCAGCCCATATTGAGGGATGATTTCATTGAGTAAGAACTTAACTACCGTAGTGGCAGTTTCGTTCTTGGTGGCAAACACCTCAGTCCGTCTGGAAAAGGTGTCTACCAGCACCAGGAGGTACTTATACCCTGCCCAGTGTGGTTTTACTTCGGTAAAGTCAACTTCCCACCTCTCTCCTGGGCTATATCCTTGGAGACAATGGCCCAGTTCAGGCTTCGGACCTTGTTTGGTGTTCACCTGGGCACAAGCCACGCATCGGGAGGCCACTTAACCAGTTAAGTCCTGGAGGTGTGGAATTTTAAAACGGCTCCTTAAAAGCTGGGCCAACTTTGTTCCTCCCAGGTGGGTGGAAGAATGGAGGTGGCTGATTAAAGTTTCCTCGAGGGCCCAGGGCAGGAAGATTCTGGAGTCTGGGAGGATCTACCATCCATCCTGATTTTTACTGGCCTGAAGATCAGGTGCTTGCTTCTCTTCTTCAGAGGAACACATCGGGTGGTCGGGTAGATCAGGCTGTGGGAAAGAGGTGGCTGGAAGCAGAGTTAATGGGGTAACCAGGAGTGCAGCAGCTTTGCAGGCTGCAGAATCAGCCTTTTGGTTTCCTCTGGCAACAACCGTGTTTTCCTTCTGATGTCCTTTGCAATGAATTACAGCAACCTGTAGGGGGAGCCAGACAGCCTCTAGCAGGGCTAAAATTTCTTCCTTGTTGTCAATAGTCTTGCCTGCTGAAGTGAGTAGCCCATGGTCCTGATAGATGGCCCCATGAACATGCACAGTAGCAAAGGCATATCGCCTATCAGTGTAGATGTTAACACGTTTGTCCTTACTCCATCAGAGGGCTTGAGTGAGGGCAATTAACTCAGCCTTCTGTGCAGAGGTACCAGCTGGCAGTGCCTGGGCCCACAGTATGTCAGTATCCACGGTGACAGCCGCACCGGCTTTTCGTATCCCTTGCTCAAGGAAACTGCTACCGCCTGTAAACACGGTGGTGTCCACCTTTTCCAAAGGAGTGTCCTGGAAATCAGGTCGACCTCTTTCTGTAGTTTCTAGCAGTTCCTGGCAGTCTTGGACAGGGGTGGTGAAGTCTGGATCAGGGAGTAGAGTAGCTGGATTTAAACACCTTGTAGGGGAGAAAGTTAAGTGAGGCTGTTCTAGCAGCAAACTCTGATATTGCAGGATACGGGCATTAGACATCCATTTGCCAGGAGCACCTTGTGGTAGTGTCTCTATGGCCTGTGGTGCCATGAGGGTTAAATTCTCCCAGAATGAGCTTATCGGCCTCATGAACTAGGCTGGCTGTTGCTGCAAATGCTTGCAGACAACTTGGCCACCTGGAGGCCACAGGGTCCAATCTTTTAGACAAATATGCCACAAGGCATTGCCATGACCCCAAGATTTGAGTAAGCACCCCTTTAGCAACTCCCTGATTTTCATGGACAAACAGGTGAAGTGGTTTTGAAATATTTGGGAGGGCTAAAGCAGGGGCCTTAGTCAGTGCCTTCTTTAAGTTTTGGTAGGCCTGTTCTTCTGTGTCAGTCCAAACTAAGGGGCCATCTCCTCCTGTAGCAGTGTACAGAGGCTTGGCAATTTCCCCAAACCCCAATATCCATAGTCAACAATATCCCACAGCCCCCAAGAATTCACATACCTCTCTCTTGGTGGTAGGGGTGGGGATTTGCAAGATGGCCTCCTTCCGAGCATTGGTGAGTGCTCTTTTTCCTTGGTTTAGTTCATATCCCAGATAGGAGACTGTAGAAAGACAAAACTGGGCCTTTTTGGCTGAGACCTGGTACCCAAACTGTTGAAGGAGGTGAAGTAAGTCTTTAGTATGTTGCAGGCAGCTTTTGGTAGTCTCAGTAGCCAATAACGAGTCGTCCAAGTATTAGTGTAAGGTACAGTTGGGATGGCTGGCTCGGAATGTCACAAGGTCCTGCTGAAGAGCTTCCCCAAAAAGAGTGGGGGAATTCTTAAAACCCTGAGGTAACTGAGTTCAAGTTCATTGGGTTGTGTCTCCCGAACCAGGATCTGTCCACTCGAAAGCAAAAATAGGTTGGCTCTTAGGAGCCAGAGGAATGGCAAAAACATCCTTTAAGTCAAGGATGGTATACATGGTATGCTCTGGCAGGAGCAAGCTGAGTAGTAGGTAAGGGTTAGGGACAGTTGGATGGACTGTGACTGTCTGCTTGTTAACTTCCCATAAGTCCTGTACAGGCTGGTAATCATTTGTCCTAGGTTTCTGAACTGGCACGAATGGAGTGTTCCAAGCAGACTGTCAAGATATAAGTATATTGGCTTGTAAGAGCCACTGAATATGGGGGCTGATTTCCTCTCTAGCCCACTGACTCATAGGATATTGCTTGACTCGAACAGGCAGAACAGTAGCCAGAAGTTCTACAACTACCAGCAGATGGTGCTTTGCGAGTCCTGGAGGGTTTGATTCTGCCCAGACCTGGGGAAAAGAGTTTGCAGATCTAGTAAGAGAGGGTTAGTTTTGTCCTTTTTCAGTGGTGAGGACGAGACTAAGAGATATTCCTCTGATACAAGGGCAGTCAGCAGGAGCTGAGCAGGAGAGGGCTCTGTATCCCCTAACTTGAGATGAATTTGCTGAGCCAAGAAGGAGATGGATGCCTGCAACCTGTGGATCAGGTCTCACCCGAGGAGAGGGAAGGGCACTCTGGAACTACTAGAAATGAATTGGTTACTGTCTTTTGACCTAAGCTCACCTCATGTGAATGGGTGACAGGATATTCCTGAATAGCTCCAGTAGCCCCCTGTACAGCCACCCTCTTGTTAGAGACACTGCCCAAAGGTGTTTGCAGTACAGAATATTTGGCCCCCTGTGTTGATTAAAATTCGTACAGGCTGGCCCCCGACAGTAGCAGTAACCATGAGCTCCCGGGGGCCAAGTGAAAAGGAGCCCCAATCCCATCAATCATCAGATTCCTCTCTTGCAGGGAGGGTGAGGACCCTTTTCTGTTCTGGTTTCTTCTCTGGCTTCAAAGGACATTCATTTTTCCACTGTCCAGTTTGTTTACAATAGGCGCGCTCGTTCCTTTGTAGGGGAGCCCGCTCACCTTTCTCTCCTTTCTGGTGGGGGTCCGGGGTCCTCCAGCTGGTGCTCTGTGATGGAGGCTCTTCCTTTTTAGTTCCCCGGAGGGCAGCCACTAAGATTTTTGCCTGTCTTTTTCCAGCTCTGTCAGCTACCCTAAGCTCTGTGATGGAGGCTCTTCCTTTTTAGTTCCCTGGAGGGCAGCCACTAAGATTTTTGCCTGTCTTTTTCCGGCTCTGTCAGCTACCCTATCTGTGGCTTGAGCTGCCTGCTTTTGTTTTTCAACCTCTCAATTGTCAAAAACTTTCTGGGCTATTTCTAAAGCTGAGTGATGTTAATTCCAGCAAATCCCTCCAGTTTTTGTAACTTTTTTCGAATGTCTGGAGCTGCCTGGGCCACAAATGCTAAATTAATAGCATGGCTATTTTCAGGAGCCGCTGAATCAAACAGGGTGTAAATTCGATAGGCCTCCTGAAGGCGCTCTAAGAACGCTCCTGGTGACTCATCGGGCCCCTGGACAACTTCAGTTGTCTTTGACAGGTTCATGGGTTTCCAGAGCAGCCCCTTTAATACCCACAAGGAGATACTGGTGGAAATCTTCCAAAGCCCTTCTTCCCCTGCCATGGTGTTGGGATCCCTCTCTGGTCAAGTAGAAGGAAAAACCTCCTCAAGGAGGTTTTGGGCTTCCGCCTCTGGCCTACTGGCTGAGGTAAGGAAATACTTTCTGACTTCCCTTTGAATTTGGTCCCTCTCTTAAGAAGTGAAAAGGGTCAGAAGGAGTTGCTGGCAATCGTCCCAAGTGGGCCTATGGATCCAGAGCACTGACTCCATCAGTGAAGTTAGGACCTGGGGCTTTTCAGAAAAGGAAGGGTTTTGGGCCCTCCAGTTATACAGGTCAGAGGTGGAAAAGGAAACATAAATCAGAAAGGGAACAGAATGCTCATTACCCAACGGGGGTGGTGCCTCCCTCAAGGGGAGGAGTGGGGTAGCTTCCTCTGACTGAGGCCGTAGCCAAGAGGGAATAGGCGGAGAGACTGCAGAAGACAATGGCTCAGGGGCTGGTGGCAGCGGAGGGGCCACAGGAGGTGCCGATGAAGAAACTGTGAGGTTTCCTTGGGGAGCAGGAGGATTGTAAGGCAGAGGTAGAGGGTGCAGGTAGCTTTTCTCTTCTTCAGAGGAAGGCAGTACAGGAGGAGCAGAAGATGCCACTTGAGCAGTATACTGGTTGAAGGACCTTAGAGGTAGGGTTATGAACAGCGCAAGACCGGAGCCACAGGGTAGGGTTCTGAACCAAACTAAACGATTGATCAATGTAGGGAAACTGATCAGGATGTCCGGGCATTCTGGTAACAACTCGCCACACAGCTTGAACCATTGTGGGGTCCAGTGACCCTTCTGGGGGCCACCTGGTTTCAAGTTTTGCCCATTCCACTTCACAGAGAGTCTGGAGTTTGCCTTTCTTAAGGCAGACTCCGTAGTCTTCTGAGAAGCCCAGAGAAAAATTCTTTAATATATACTGCAGAGAGCTTAGCGATTGGGGACAGGAGGAAGAGTTTCCCGTTTTGGGAAATAAAATCAACAGAATTTAAGCAGAGATATTAAACCCAGCATGGACAAAAGTATTCATGTCCTGGGGTGTGGAGAATCAGAAAAACAGAAAGATTGTGACCAGGAGAAACAAGAACTATAGCCACTATTTCTTGCCCCAACATTGAGTATTCATGAACCTTGAATTATGGGGAGAAGGCAGGATGCCGAGGCTGAGGGGTCCCCGGTCTATAGGATCTGGGTGGCCCCCTCCTCAATTTATACCCAGGATACCTCAGATGCCTCCATGTCTTAAAGGCAGAGTGTTCAAATTTGGCTCTTTCTTTCAAGGGTTTTAGGAGGGATAACAAAGCCAAGTCCTGGAGATGCTGGACTTGCTGAGTCACAAGAAAATGAGATGTCAAGATGTTCAGGGTAAAGGATGGGGATGACGAGGAAAAGGGCCACCTGAATCCTTCCAAAGATTTGAGAACAGCCATGAGGGAAGGTAGTAGGTGTGCAGAAAAATTAGAGTATTACGGGCATAGGTTTCCCTACACAGTGCCCTATTTAGGAGTACTGGGAAAGTTGTGAGGTGACAGAAAAGGTGGGCAAGGAGATCTGCAGATGCCTATTTTGAATCCACCACTGCTCTGAGAAGGAGAAATTTAACCAGTTGTTGGGACATGGGGTATGACAATCCAGGCGCCAACAATCTTTGTGGTGCCAGAAATCCCAAACTGGTGAATGTGTTTTACAGTTTTCCCCGTAACACACCTGATCTGTTTTTAACAGAAAAGATAGGACTGGGATGGCCAGCCCAAGCGGCAAATAAGGGATTCGACCTCCTCATATAGGAAGTCTGCGCTGAGTACCTTAAAGAAGTTCTTTCCTAGCGGCCTTGGACAGTAGCGACGATGGGACATGCAAATTCAGATGTTAGTAACAAACAGGACACCAGACACTTAGGTATACAATCACTTATGGCAATTTAAAGACAAAGGTAGGGGGTCCCGTACTGGAATCATTAAGATGCCCGCCTGGCTGTGCCCCTTACAGGGACTTAGGCTCCTCTGGGCATCAGCAGGTTGGTATAAACCCCCAACTCAGATCGGCTAGGCTCAATACCACCATAAGCCTTATGAGGTCGCTACGGAACCACAGGTTAGGGCCCACTCGGACTCCATAGTTTTCCCCATGAAGCCACAGACTGGAGATTCAGGCACAAGCCCCTGAATTCTACATTCACTCACTCACTCAGAGTTTATTACAATTCCAAAGCTGAAGCCTCTCTAAAAGGAAAAAAACAAAGAAAGGGGGAGACAGAGAGAGAGGGAATGAAAGAAAGGCTAAATTCAACAAAAAAGCTTACTGACAGAAACCCAGACTCTGTCCTCCAGCGTCCTGGAGTGTTGACAGAGTCATGAGGGAGGACCCCTGTCCAGCTCGATTCCCTCCCAGAGGCAGACAGAGTCAGATCTGACTTACCTTCCCGGGACCAGAGACAGAGGACTCAGGGGCTGAGTTTGGTGGGTACACCGGTAGTCAATCTGTTCCCCTCTGGAAGGCGGTGGCCTACGGGGCCCTAGAACGTCTCAGGGGTGCCTCCCCTATAGCCCACCGTTTGTCCAGGAAAGGCTGGAACAAGTCTGGTCACAGCCAGTGGCAATATAAAATCTCGCTTGGGCCTCCAAATGCTATACCCGAGCAAGTAAAGGAATGTGCCACACTCTGAGATTTGAGTTGCGAGTCCTTTATTGCCGGCAACTGAGAGATGGCTAACGCCCAAAATTCTCTCGGCCCTGAAGAAAGAGTTAGGTGATTTTCTTATACCCTAGTTTGAAAAGGGAGGGGGAACCTACCTGAAGCAATTTTTTTCACAGAAGCAGAGCAAGCAGAAAGTTAAACGATAAACTGGTACATAAGAAGGAAACAGTACCAGGTGCAGGGGCTTAAACTGTCACAAAAAACATGCAACTTATAGATACGGGGGCTCTGGGTACTTAGCAACATCTGCATTCCAAGAGGCTGCTGGTACCGCTTGACTTGGTATCTTATCAGCAAATGCATTCCTGGATGTGCCTGGTGTCATGCTGCCCCAGCCACACACTACAGCTACATACTTAATGGAGGGAAAATAACTATAAGTGAAGAAGCTAAGATGGAGTTTGGCTTCTTCAATTAAGAATGAGATGGTTAGGCCAACACAAGGTAGGTTAACACAGCCACCCGCATTTTCCACAGGCTTCTCAGAGGGATTGCAGACTTCACAAACTTCATTATCCTCCTGCCAAACCAGCTCTTTGATCTGGGCTCCCAACCTGTTTAATGGCACATCTAGACACAGTAGAAATGGCACATCAGTCATTTCCTGCCTCCCTCTATTTCCCCTGATTTCCAATTAGTTGATTCTTCCATCCAAATAGCTTTCAAATTTTTCCCTTCTCTTTGATCCCCACTTGTCTCCTTGCCTTCTTTTCAGACTTTCTCCAGACATCCTTCTCACCAAACTGCTTTCAGAGTGACATGTCTGCAAATTTGTCAAATCATTCACATATTTAATCTTTTAAATGACTTGCCATTGCTCAAGTTGTACACGGAGAGCTTATTTAAAAAGCCCAATACTCAGACCCCACCCAGGACTAAACAAATCAGAATCTTGAACTGGGGCCTATGTGTTGGTGTTTTCTCAAGTTCCCATAGGTGATTTCAGTATGTAGTTAGGGGGTGAGAACTGTGGGCTAGAGGATAAAGTCCGAACTCATTCGCTATTGGAAACTTTTCATGACCAGGCGCTGCTAGGGTTCCTCCCCCTCTCCTAGCACGCCCCTGCACATGCCTGTGGGGCAGCCATCCTACCTGTTTGCCCCTCCCTAAGTGTATCTTTCTATTTCATACCTTCTTGCCTTTGCTTAGACCTCTTCCTGCAAAAGAATGCCTTTTCCCCTCTTGGATTCCATGGAAATTCTCCCTATCCTTCAAGAGTGAGCCCCACCTCCCTTGCCCTGACTCCTCTTCCCCTCTGGGTGAGCTGCCTCCTTCAGAGCCCTGGATGCCCCGTCAGTGTAGCACTCTTGTCATCACAGGACCTGTCTGCATGTCTGTCTCCTCCACTGAAGGGTAGGCTCCAGGAGGTTGCTGAATGAGGGAAGAAATAAAGGGTTCGAAAAGGCCAAGGAGAGGAAATCATTTTGTTTCTCTGAATTATTGTACTGATGCTGCTTTATACCTCATCAGACACTTGTTAAGAAAACAAAACTCTGCTTGATTTTAATGAAAGCACTGAAAATGTGTTAGTAGTAGTAATGTGGTATACTGTTAATTGAATATTTGCTAGCTAAGGTCTTTATATTCACTGCCTTCTTTAGCTATCACAATAATCTTCTCAGGTGTTATTCTGATTTTATAGAACAAGTTAAACAAAATGCTATGTGATCAAGTATTTGATCACATAATCAAATGTGATTTACGTGGTCACCTGGTCAGCAGTGTGTTAATGGCATGCTATAGGCTCATCAGGAAAAACTGGTTTTATTGGTAAAAATAGCTAACCATATTGTATTAGTCTGTTTTCACACTGCTGTAAAGAACTACCTGAGACTGGATAATTTATGAAGAAAAAAAGGATTAATTGACTAACAGTTTAGCAGGTTTAAAGGGAAGCATGACTGGGGGGCCTCAGGAGACTTAACAATCATGGCAGAAGGTGAAGGGGAAGCAAGGACCTTCTTCACATGGCAGCAGGAGAGAGAGAGAGCAAACGGGGAAGTACCACACACTTTTAACCCATCACATCTTGTAAGAACTCACTGTCGTGAGAACAGCAAAGAAGAAATCCACCCCCGTGATCCACTCACCTCCCACCACGCCCCTCCTTGAGTTCAGCATGAAATTCAGGCAGGGACACAAACCCAAACCATATCACATGTGTAGTTTTTTTGAGTGGCAGATACATGTTTGACACTGTAGTTGGCATAAAACAAGCACAACTGTTAAGCATACCGATCGAAAGATGAGACGGTGGTTTATATTTGCTAATGTTTGGAATCACACGAATCGAGTCTTCCTTTAAAATATGTTAGAAATTAGTTTGAAGCTCAGAGTCACAAGATCAGGGCTGAAAACCCAACCTTTCCAATGACAAGTGTTGTGGTGCCGGGACTTTGGCTTCATTTTTCCGAGCCTTGGTCTCCCATCTTTGAAGTGGAAATACAATTCTGGCCTGCAGTAGCGTTGTGAGAAGGAAAATGAGGTGGTGTGTATGAAAGTGATTTGTAGATGGTATAGGGCTACACAGGAATAAGGCCGGCGGTTTTTGTCTTTGTTCTATGTTTGGGTTGAGGAGGTTGGCCTTTGGGAGGAGTCAGGATGAGGAAGGTGGTGTTCTGCTGGGTAAGCGGATATGGGCGCTGAAACAATCGCACGCTGCTTGAATTCCAGGCAGGGTGGGGCATGAGGATGCTGGGATGTGAGCCCGAGAAAAACACTTGGAATGAGCCACTTAGGGAGAATGAGGGAATAGAGAAGAGTTGAAAATTAGAGTCTTGCTGTGTTTTTGAAACAATGGAGCTGAGACAATGTTATTGGTTAGAGTTTTGCATTGGGTCGCCTGTAACCAAAGACCAGACCAGAGGCCACAGATCAGCTCCAGGGAGCTTGACATGTTGATCTTTTATTCTTAGGTTATTCCTAACAATTCTGTTCCCAGGAGCTCTGAAGCTTTCCGGATCTGAATTCAAGAGCTTACTAGCCTTGTGGCCTCAGTATCTTGATTCCAAACATATTGATGGATGAACTGGTTCAGAACTGCTTCTCACAGGCTCACATCCTGATCATGTGTGCTCAGTTTCCTCTTTAAAGATGAAACCAAGGCTTTCTTTTTTTTATTCTAATAGATTGAAAAATCTTTTCTAAGTATAACAGCACTGATCTCAAAATAAGATTTTGGGGAAAAAGTACGATCTCCTTCTGCTGCTATGTGGAGATGAGCTAGAATACAGTCATGCCTTACTGTCACAGTCTTCACTGTCCTGAACTTACTGAAAGCTTTCTAGAGCCGGAATCAGTAGGGCATGTTTAAGTGATCATTACATGCATTTTAAGATGGAATTGACATTCTAAAATACCTCAACAGAGAGGTTTGAAAGCCAAAGGAGAGGAATAAAACAAGGAAAGAAAGGAGAAGTTCAGGAAAAAAAATTAGAGGAAGCCTCTATATTGTAAATGAAATCAATTACTGAGCACTTACTATTTCCTGTGAACTTGCTGAGTGTTCATACACTCTCAGTCCTCCCAGAACTCCATGACGTGTGTAGTATTCACTCCATTTTATAGATGAGGAAACTGAGGAGTATAGTGAGGTCAACCACTTTAATAAGTGGGATCCCAGCATCTGTCATTTGAAGAGTGTGGCATAGTAAGGCTTGTGGAACCAGGAATCTAGAAGCTTCTTTTTTTTTTTTCTTTCTTTTTTTAAGTCAGGGTCTTGCTATGTTGGCCAGGTTGGTCTTGAACTCTTGGCCTTAAGCAGTCTTCCTGCCTTGGCCTCTTAAAGTGCTAGGATTACAGGCATGAGCTACCACACCCAGCCAGGAGTTTAGGAACTTCTTTTGGTCACACTATGAGATCTTAGGCTTTTCTGTAAAGTTTTTTGGGTTTTTATCTTGTTTTGTTTTGTGTTTGTTGTTATAGGGGAGGAGCTGAAGAAATTGGAGATGTATAGCCCACGAAAGGGCAAACATTCAAAGGGCTGTCCTTTGGCAAAGGCTACAGTTGAGGGCCCCTCAGTTGCTCCCTCCCTGGTGGGGACTTCTCTAACAAGGAGATTCACACACTGGCTGGAGCCATCCTGAGCCCCCACACCACTCCCCGTCTCAAGAATCTCTGAAATCCATAAGAATGAGTCAGAGTGCATGTTCCCCTAAGCATCATGCCCTCTGTGCTTTTTGTTATCTATAGCACCTCAAGCTCTGGTCATAGTGAAGTGATGCTTACTCATCTGCCCATTCTGAGAAAGGTCTGGGGGCTGGATGACTGGCTGCCTGGGACTCAGGAGCATTTCTTTGTGTGGTCTCAGCACCATCTTGTGGACACAGCACTGTGCATTGGAGATGAGCTGTGGTCATCAAATGTAAAGGAACCCCAGAACACAACCCTGAAAAAGCTGCTGCTCGGGAGGGACTGCCTGCACACTTTTATGACTAACCTCGTTATTCAGCCCACGACACCCGAAAGAGCAGAAAGGGCAGGCTCGGCAATGCAGAGAGAGCCAGGCCTTTCCAGGAGTACACTGCAGCACTCAGGAGGACAGCAGAGGCCTCCTGGGTATGGGGAGCCCCATGCCCCTTTCTCTCTGGCCTTTCTCCTCCTGCATCCCCCCACCTCTTGGGCCAGGACACCCCTCTGCCCCGCCTCCTCTCCTTGCCTGGCACTCATTGCCTCCCACAGCACAAGTCACCTTACTGTGCTTTAAAGGCCCCTCACCACCAAGGTGAGGATGGACCAGGACGAAGCTGTGAAGGGAACAGAGTGCTCCTGTGCTGAAATTCTTTGGCCTTCTCAGCCCAGTCTCCTAACACTCTGGTGAAGCTGGCTGCCCTGATGTTTCTATGTGTGAAGAAACTAGAGAATCACCTAACTCAGGGTTAAGTGATGCTTTGCGTGCGAATTCGCTCAATCTCTTTACCTGGACAGGAAAGGGTAATGTGTGGGCCTATAGAAAGCCCTCAGTGGGGTAGAAGCTCCCCTCTGGTTATTTGAACCCTTAACCTCCTCTCTGTTTATTCTTCACAGTGGGGCTGTGCAGGTGCCATATCCTTAATGGGCATGCAGGGCTCCCCAAAACAATATAGTCACTTAATTTTGTATCTGTTAACACAAAATATTGATGATATTTATCACAATATTACATCGTGATGCATGTATCCTTTGAAAGTATTATAAAAATACTTTTTTTATACAATACTTTGAAAGTATCAAAAAAATTTTTTTTTCACTGTACCAAAAATATTAACATATTCTCCCAAGGCCTTAATATATGAACTCTTAACTGTATTACCTATAGTCCCTTATTTTGTTGAAAATTTGGCTTTGCATTTACCTTCCACAAGCACTTTTCCCCTGGCTTCCCTTCTTTTGGGGTCAGCCTGGCCTGAGCCTCTCAGCTTCTGACCATACGGCAGCCTGCAGAGCTGATCTTGCCTGGACTTGGAGGAAGCTGTTACAGCCTGAATCTCTCCAGGCCACTCAACTCTCCACTTCAGTGCTAGGGAAATCCCCACTTACAAACTGACCCCTCCTTCCAATATCTTTCAACTGTCGAGCATTTAATTGGTTGCTAGTATCATAATGAGATGGGCTAGAGAACAGAAGCTGTAGTTACAGGTTTTTGTTTATTTTCTGGGATTTTCGTGGAAAATTACGACAGTAAAAAGCAATAGAATGAGATACTACATTTTATCTGTATTATCTCATTTAATCCTCATAAGAACAAGGTCACACTGCTGTGTCCACTTTATAGATTTTTTAAAAAAAAAACAGGTGTAGAGATGTTAATTAACTTGTACATGTGCTTACAGCTAGCAAGTTAGCGGAAATGGAATTTAAACCTAGTAGTGTGTAAGCAGTGCTGTAGCTCTGAAGATAAAGACAATTCACTATATCTTTTAGCTAGTGAGTGGCACAGCCAAACGAAGATAAAGATAACTCAGTATACAGGAAGAGAAAGGATGCCCGACAGAACAAGAAAGGAAAGCTTGGAACTATCGACTACATCTGACATTTCCCAGTAATTTAATCAAGGACTTCAAGGAAGCTGGAACCAAAATCTAAAATAAAGCACATAAACATGCCAATTCCCAAAGTGAACTCAAATTTTAAATTATTTTTTACTGAACAAAATACAAACTAATGAATCCATTAAACTGAGACTTACATGAAAAAGATTCTAAAATCAAAACCCCAAAACATCAAAATATTCTCTAAAATAAATTGTAACCAAACTGATGCGTTATTAAAAATCCCCTTTGTCTGAAGAGAAGGGAGCAGATGTGGTTTGTCAAGTCTGTAAAGATACTGGGGAGGTGATGAGGCCGAATGCAAGAGAGGCTTCTTTAGGAAGGTGAAAGGATGTCACTATCCAAAACAGACATAGAACTCAGTAATAAGACCCTAGCTTTGTTTTTATTCATCAGTTTATAGCCAAATTTGAGTGCCTTCTGATTTAAGAGGATAAGTGCACATAATGGAAATTTATTGATGATCTAAGTATTTATCTGAAACACCCTTCTTCCTACCAAGCTTTTTATCAGAATAGCTAATAAACAGTGAACTTGAAAGATTTTTTATTTAAATGGTTATTGCCAGCTTGGTGTGGTGGCTCACGCCTGTAATCCCAGCACTTTGGGAGGCCAAAGCAGGAGGATCACTTGTGCCCAGGAGTTCAAGACAAGTCTAGGCAACATGGCAAGACCTTGTCTCTACAAAGAAATTTTAAAAATTAGCTGGGCATGTTAGCGGGCACCTGTGGTCCTGACTACTCAGGAGCTGAAGTGGGAGGCTCACTTGAGCCCAGGAGTTCGAGGCTGCAGTGAGCAGTGATCAAGCTACTACACTCCAGCCTGGGTGGCAGAGTGAGACCCTGTCACTAAAAAAAAGAAAAAAGAATTCCTTTTTCCATTTGCTTAGAAGAGGTGCTAATAATGCAACTAAAGAAAATCATTTGAATGATAGTTGTAATCAAATGCGCGTGTATGTATGGGGAGCCAAAGCTCAGGTGTAACTGCTTTCTGAATTAAGAAAGAATAATTAATTATTGAGCCCCTACAGGTTACTGAGCACTGTGAGGTGGGTGGGGAACTCTGGGCACACAGTGAAATAAGACATTTGTCCCTGCCATTGAGGAATTTCACATTCCCTAATTTGGGGTCTGGGGCCAAGGCTTAGCTAATACTTGTTACTGCTGACATTTTTGGCCAATAATTAATTGGTAATAATAATAGCTAATGTTTATGAAGCTTGATTTTTGTGCCAGGTAGTATGCCAGACACTTTAAAGGTACTGTCACTTAGTCCTCATGTTAACCCTAGTGTTTTCTATTGTTAGCTCCATTTTGCAGAGGAAGAAACTGAGGTGCAAAGAGTTTTTAAAATTTGCACAGGGTCGCAGCCTGAGTGTGACAGAACCAGGTCCCCCAGACACCAGCGTTCAGACTCTTAGCCACTGTACCAGACTGGATATGGTGTGCCTTATCCTAAAGTATCATAGAGCCCTGTTTTAAGAATGGACTGTAACAGTGCTTTGGGAGACTCTTCGTTCTTTTAGTTCAGTAACTTTAATCTCACCATTCCTTTTCTTTGCTCCCATCTTATGTATGTATATACTCATTATTATCTTGAAATGGGAGTAGATCAAAATCAAAATGAAAATAAGTCATATAAGTGCCATATATTACCTTGAAGTTCACATTTTTTTAAGAAAATGAATTGAAAGTAGAATTTATGGAAAATACTGAATTTCCCTTAAATGTTCACCCCAGGGCCACCTGGTGGTCCCATATGGCATCTTTGTGCACAGTGAGAAATAGCCCCCTTCTGGCAGGGACTGCCGCCCTGCACTGAGGGACATACCCGGCCAAACAGAGCCTGGGTTGCCTCTGAGCCTACCACAGGCATGTACCCCACATGTGGCAGTTCTGCTCCAGGCCCGGCTACATTTTGCCAGATGCACACTGGTCAGTAGGCTAGGGTGTTGCCCTATGAGCCTTTGAGAGTTTGGTCACTAAATGAAACCAAGAAAAACATGGACAAGCTAAGTTCTTGATGCTTCGGTGCTCCTGAACCTGAAATGGAAAGTGTGGTTTTTGAGTCACGCTGCCTGGGTTGGAATCCCACCTCTGCCACTCACTAGCTAAACGATCTTGGCCAAGTTCCACAGCCTCTCTGAACCCCACTTTTCTCATTTGTGAAATGAGAAAGATTGCTGTGAGGCCTAAATGGAATGATCTAAATGCAGTGTGTAATGGTGCTGAGCACACAGAGCACATCTGTGCTTGTTAGGTGTCGGGACACAGCTTGGATGACATAGGTAGGTGACTTCCTCCTGTCAAATGATATGTCGCAATGAAGACATTGATGCCCTTGTTAAGGGTATGGGGATGTCACTTTAAAGCAGTTCTCAGGCTACCCAGAGGGGCTCCAGCAGAAGCAGGAGACATGGTAAGCGGTTTCTTCATAGTGCAGTCAGAAGTCACGGGCCAGGTCGCGCATACTACGTATCTCAGTAATTTTCAGCAGGATGCAAAAGGACACCCATCCAGACCCTGTCTCCCGGACTCTGGTTCAGTGTCATGATATCATCGATCTCAAATTCTTTTTGCAGTTCACCACGAAAGTCTGATATGCATAGTTTTGCTGAGAACCACAGTTATAAGCACACACAACCGTCCCTTTTCCATCTACTGTTGGTTGCCTGAGGGAGGACGAGGCTTATATACTGGTGTGCTGGGATGCAAAGCATCTACATTTCCATGACCCAGCAGCAGGCCACAGACCCAGCACCATCTCCAGATGAGCGCCACACAGAGGAGGCTGGGTGAGGGAGCAGACGCCAGAAGGAGGTGACTGGTGACTACAGGGTGAAAAGCTGCCAGAGTATGGGAAGGGAAGATGTCATGTGGAAGCTAAGTCCTTTACAAACACCTGGCACCAAGTCCTCACAGACGACACCCCCACGTCACCACCTTTACAACGTTTTTAGTGTTAAATTTTAAGGTGTTTGTTGCCAATTCAGCCCAAGTACTGGAGACAAAGGCCAAATTCCTGGACTTTGAACAAAGCATGTCAGTCGTGCTTGAAAGATTGCTGTTTTTCTTCCTTTGGGCCAAAACAGTGATAGTAAGCAGTTTTTCAGTGTTTCAGAGCTGTGGCTCAGTGTTTTAACTTGTTTGTGCTGTAATAGCTTTGTGGGCAGTGGACAGCTCTGTTTTATCTTAGGCGGCTCAGCTTTAGGCCAGCAGTGTTGATTTGTGTGTGGGATGGGTTCTTTCTCCTTTTTCATGTCAGCACAACCTTCTTGACTTTTTTTTTATGACCAACAAATGCCTTTTTCTCCATTTGCATAGGTGGGAAATAGCAGGGCAGTTCGTGGTGAACCGACACTGGGTCTGGAAAGCTTTGTGACAGTGCCAGGCATGATGGGCTCTATAATGCTTACTTTTGGGTGCTTTCTGTTTTTGCATTCATTAAGTAAAGGTTTATTAACAATTATTATGTGGCAGTTGCAGTGCAGAGTGCCAGGAACACTGATCAACAGTCTCAGCCCTCATAGCATTTTTACCCTGTAGTAAAAGCACAGACTTGTCAAGTAACTTTTAATTATAATCTTAATAAGTACCATGAAAGAGAGGTATGCTAAAAATATATATATATAACAGAGGAACCAGATGGGAGGAGAGAAGCGGGTGGTGGATGGAGGTGAGGGTGGGCTGCCCGGGCTGGAAGGGCATTCCAGGCTGCAGAAGCAGCATGTGCAAAGGCTCTGGGATAGGAAGGCTCCGGGCACACTCAAGGAACAGAAAGATCGCTAGTGTGGATTAGAATGGCAGGAAAGGAGGTCAGATCACAGGAGACCTTGGAAGCCTTGGTAAGGCAGCTGAGATTTGGATTCAGCGTTTTGACAAGCCCAGCTGACGGCTCTCAGTTCCATATTGGCAGGGAGACTCTTCCCTCCATCATGGAGGAGGCTCATGCCAGAAGCCAGCTCTGCCTTGGAGACTGTCTTCCCCCAGTGCTCCCCTGAGGCTTCACGCCCACCAGTCTCATGCTGCATCCTGACTGGCAGGTCCCCAACATGAGCTTCATCACCCTGGGGTCTGCATTATCGCAGGCCTGTAATAAGAGGGCAAACCTACATACTCGTGGGGGAAGGGGAGGCAAATGAAAACCCCTCTTCCTGAGGCATTCACTTTAGATTAGCAAATCCTGGCTGTGCCAGTGTTTTCTGGGCTGTAGGACAGGCACAGATTGATTACATGTCAGGCGGCACCTTGAAAATGCCTCCTGGATAGCTGTTGTACACCTGGCCAGCCGTGAAGGATCCCGGGTCCAAGGCCCATCACCCAGCAATGCTCAGATCATCCTGGCAACTGCCACCTGGAATCAAGGGGCTGCTTGCCTTAACCGCCATCCTTGGCTGCCCTGCTTGCAGACCTCTCTGGCACATTCCTCATTCTCTCTGTGATTTCTTGGCATGTGACTCAGGCTGGCTGCCCCCAACTGCCCAACCTCTTGAATGCCATTCTGGGTCTTTTCCACCTGCCAGCTTCTTCTGTGGGGGTCTTGTATAACAAGACTGTGGTTTGGACTCACTGCTGGGCCCTTTTGTGCCATATAGAACAAGTCACCTGCTCTGAATTACTGCTGTGTGTGTGCACATACATGTGAGGCAGCAGAGTGCAGTAGACAAGACGCTGTTCCTCTATCAGAAATTATAGGCTGTGCCATAAGCAGGTCACTTCTCTGGGCTCAGTTACCATGTCTGTACTATGGGCATGTTAATAATACCAGCTTCCATATTGAGCACCAACTGTTAATTCATTGACTCCTTTCAGTACATACTATTATTTCCATTTTTATTTGCCGGCTTCGACAAGATTCTGGAGGTGATTAAATGAATTAATGTGATAAGTGCTTTACAACTTGAAATGTATCTGATAAAAGCAATTTTTTTCATTATTGGAGAATTCAGACAGATGAAGATTGTAATTGGCAATATTTATGGTGACCATCCTCATGTAATGTTGATTTACAAACATATATGTTTTTATAGTACATATTCATTTTTTAAATGAATACTGAGGGCCTCCTCTGTGTCAGGTACTGTTCTGGGTACTTAAGATATGTCACTGAAGAAAATCAAAGATTGCTACTCTTGTGGGGCTTAAATTTTAGCAAGCAGATAAACAATAAATAAGTCAGTCCACTTCGTATATTGGAATGTTGAGTGCCGTGGAGAATCTAAAAGGCAGAGCAGGGCGAGGGGGATTGTAAGTACAGGGGACAGAGGCAGGTTGCTTTTCTGGGAATTGTGAGTGCAGGTAAAGGTGGTTGCTTTTTGGGGGATCGTGAATGCAGGGGATGGTGGCAGGTTGCTTTTTGGGGGATCGTGA
>PVKP010028721.1:0-29797 GCA_004027715.1 Plecturocebus donacophilus | reverse complement strand
AAGCTGAAAATATTAATAATGCTTTTCAAAGCATTTTTCAGGTAGGAGTTTAGTCAGTATGCACAATAAAATCAATTTCATTTGGGATTTAATATTCTGAGCTTCAATTAAGTCATCAGAAATTCTGAGGGAAGTGAAGCACGTAAAGATGAGAATGCTTTTAATTGTTTAGAAATTTTCATTTTGAACATTACTATGGTTACTGAATGTAACTCACTCTAAGCCAACTTTAGCCTAAATTATATTATATATTTGGTCATAATTTATCTAAAATTTACAGTCTGAGATAGATGACTAAATACTATATAAATATGTATAACAACAGCTATTGCTAGGAACTTTTCAAATTATGAAGATTTCTGCTGATTATTAAGGGTAAACCTTTTAACTTTATGCCACTATTAGTTTCAAAGGCAAAACAATTTGATGTGTGTTATTTCCTATCCAATATTTTCCCATTTATATTTCAATTCTCTGTTCTTATTAAAATACACTTTAATTTATGAAAGCAATTTGAGTACACTTAATGAAATAATATTGCAACATTTGAATATAACAGATATTCCCACATGACCCCTAAGCCTATATTTGATTCTTATTCCTGTATTTGTTTAAGAATTAGTGGACTATTGTCAAATAACGTTTGCACTTTCATGTCTGGAGTATTCTTTCACTAGTTCTCAATCTACATTTCCACTTCTACCATTATTCAAAAAGAGCATCAGTTTTGAATTACTATTTAGTTCTTTCATTATTATTACTATTAAAAGTTGTTGACAGCTAGATTGGTATAATTGCATTTGTTTCTTTGATTATATCACTGATTTTTATTTTATTTGTTCTCAAGGGCCTGCTGATTCTTGGATCTCTGTTGATACGTTAAAAACTCTAAATGTGGTTCTGAGCTTGACTTCTTTCAGAATTCAGGATAAGGAGAAGGTCAAGAACTGAATTGTTTACTTTGAAGAGACTCAGAGGTCAGTGCGTATTGGTCTTTTTAGCAGGTCTTTTAATCATTTTATCCAGAGAAAATGCCTCCAATCTGCTTATAGTTATGAGAATTCTGAGATGTTAGCAGGGGAAGGGGCTGGTGTTACAAATTATTCAATATGGAAACTTTCAACTAATTCTTCTGTTTTTAGTGACATCTTATCCCCCAATCCCTGCCTCCCTGAGCTCTTCCTGGTATTTCTAATCTGAACCTCTTATAGCCCACCTCCATCTCAATGATAATCATTTTCCCTTTGCCTTGGTGGGAGCTTCAGGAAAATTAAATTATCCATCCATTTGAACTAGAAGTATGATTTGGGATTCTATGAGTGTCTCTAAACAGTTTCTACCCAGCTCTCATCTTTCCAGCTGCACTTCACACTCAAACCCTTGGGGAAACAGTACCTAACAATCCAAAGGTTTTTTTTTATCTACAGTAATAACAACAGTCTTGCTGAGAATTATATTCAAGACCCTTCACCTTAGCCTTATAGGCAAGTCGATATTAAATTTCTTTGCTTTTTTGAGTCAGTTAACAAAAATTATCGATTTTCATTTTCTGAAATCATACTCAAATTTCTAATTGGCTCTCAGATTTATTATCATCTGATGGAATTTTAAATCATCTAAAAAATTCTTGATGCTACATTAGTAAGATTGTTAAAAGAAACATGAATACATTCAATAAATTTGCCATTTTTACCAGAAGACTGAAACTATACCTTTTCATACTTCAGAGTGATATTGAACACACACACATGCTCTGATACATACATTTTTATATAGCTAAATATATATATATATCACATATGTATATATATCTCATATCTCGTATCTGTATAGAATATATGATGTATCTCTATATCTGTATCTTCTTGCCTCTATCTAGAGAATAATAGGATTGAAAAAGAAAATACTGTTATGGCACCAAAAAATAATAATGTAAATTCATTCATTATTTTTAATTTTCACTTTTCAGATATCACTCAGTTTCAGTTCATTTTGGTCCAGTAGAAAATGTCCTTATGACTATTTGTGTTGGTTTTCTAGGGATTCCATAACAAATGACCACAAACGAGATGTCTTAAAACAAGTAAAATGTATTCTGTCAATAGGGAAAAAAATTCCTATTCAATAAATGGTGTTGCGATAACTGGCTATCCTTATGAGGAAGAATGAAGCCACCTATCATTGTATAAAGAAAACCTGCCTATCACCATACACAAAAATTAACTCAAGATAGGTTAAAGACTTAAATGTAAGTCCTCAAACTGTAAACATCCTAGAAAGAAGCCCTCAATCTTTTGTATTCCTTGGTTTGCAGCTGAGTAACTGGAAGCTCTGCCTCCTCTCTCCCTTGGCCTTCTTCCCAGTGTGTGTGTGTAGTGTGTGTGGGCTGGAGGGGCTTTCTAATGGTGACACAAGTATTGGATATAGGGACCACCCTATCCAGTGTGACCTCATCTTAATCAATTATATTTGCAAAGACCTATTTACAAATAAGATCACACTACCCAATTCATTTTCTGATTCTACTGAGTTTAAGATTGTTTAAGATACTCTTTCTCTTTTGAAATTCATTCTACAGTAGGTGACTTTACTGCACGTTATATATATATTTAATAATAGGCCTACCCAATTTAGATCAATCATAAAATAAGCACAACTGATTTTTTAGTTGATGCTAAATTACCAGAATAGAAAATGCTGTATTCTTTTGGTTTTGGTAGATTCCAGTTGCTTGCATGTCCTTCTTTTTTATTTGGTTTTATTTTAAAAATATGATCAAATGAGTTTCTAAATCTAAAGCTTGCACTATGTCACTTTATGATTTCGATGCTATAGGACTCTATGAAATCTAAAAATTTAAAGCTTATCTATTCTTATTTAGTTATAAATATCCTAGTCATTTACATAACACCTAGATAACAGATATTTTAAACATTTTGACATTTCTGTATGAATTAAGTAGAAAATGCTAAAAGCTTACTAGAGAGTGAAATAAAACAGCTAGCTCATATGTTCTTTTTAATTAAAGAAAATGATAAAATATAGCTCTGTGGTAGAATATAATGATCTCAGCATATGTTCATCTGCCTTGTATGTATAATCACTTTCTATTTGTGCCAGGTCTTAGATAAATTATTATTATTTTAATATGAAGAAATCATAGGTATAATTACCAACAGGGAAATATTAGTTTACACATTAAGCTATGATTTTATATGTACACATGTGTATGTTTTCATAATATAAAATATGTATTAAATTTATAATGTTGATAAATAAATCCCCTTTTTAATGATCACCTTATTTAAATTGGGGTTGTGGGTACATGGATTTGAGAAAAGTATATTTTGAGCACATCTGAGGAAAATAAACATATTTGTTGTGGAAGACATGAAGAAGATTTGTGATCCAAACTTTTCATAATGTCTATCATTTTAGCAAGCCTGTAACTAGCACAAAAATCATGGGCTCCCTACTAGACCTCCTAAACACAGTAGATGGGGTTATTACAATAGGAGTGTCTAAATAAAGCCTGATGATCATCAATACCTTCCCTGGGGAAGGAGTAATTGAGGGATGTCATGACCAGACAATTGAGATGTGAAGAAAAAGTGGAATAATATATGTAATCTATTTATTCATTTTTTCTTCTAAATCAATAAAAATATGTAAAGTTATTATATAATATAATAAACTTAACATGCATAACAAATAGAAGTGGGAGCAGTGGAGATTCTAAAATCCCACATGGTTGATAGTATCATGATGTTCTGGCAATTCTAAACAACTCAGTTATAAAAGATTCCCTCACCCCTACTCCACCCATCTCACAATACTTCCAGCTTTTGTACTACTGGCAAGAAGTGTTCCTGACGCAACATTCACTGCTTTCTGCTTTGAAGGAATCCTCGATCCTGTGAATATCTCTCCACAGATAGTAAGTTCTTAATGCAGGGGATGGAAGGGCACACACAGAAGTGGGAGGTGGAGGATACGATGGAGAAGGTGGATGGGGTAATGAAGATGGCATGGAAGACTACATGGTATTTCATATATAATTTCTAAATGTGTATATTTTGCCTTTGAATTAAGATCCCAAACATTTTAAAAAGTTCTTAATCAATTTCATGAAGGTCAGAGAAAAAATGAGCAATAGTACCCAATGTTGAGGCTTGTAAATTTTCTCTCTCTGTGTTTTTAGAAGTATTAGACATGATTATATTAACTGACTGACAACCCAACATCTAACCTGGCTCATCCTCACCTTTCTGCCTTCCTTCTTCTTCCTCGTTTTTTTTTTGGCCCTTCACCCAGTGTCCCTTTTATGACTATGGGTTAAGCAGTGTCTAGGGACAAGGGGTAAAGTATTGAGCAAAACAGGTACTACTCTGCTTCACATTGTGTTTATAATCTAGAAACAATGTTGCACTTGGTGACAATTTAGTTTGTAGCAATTATCACTGTCCAAAAAGAAAAATTATGTAGTAATAAACAATTTTGTGAAATATATGTACTTGGTTCCAAATGTTGTAGAGCCCCCAAATTTAGGTTAATGCTCCTGATACATAGTAAGCCAAACACTGACACATCAACACTTAGGAGCAGAGAGAGGTTTATTCAATTTGGCTAAAACAAGAAAGCAGGAGAGAGAAATCTCTTGAATTCTATGTCTTTGAACATATTTGGTGGCTTTTATAAGTAAGGTAGTTATCTGAGGAGTGAGATGTCCTGATAATCAAAGCTGTTTGTGTCCCTTGGCCTAATCAAACTTCTAGATCCTATCGAGGAGGTCTGCATGGTCTAAGCTTCATTGTTCTTTGAAAGACAAACAAGTTTATTAATCCTGTGGGCAGCCCTTGGTGGTTAGGATGTGAAGTTAATCAATTTCTAGTGATTACTCCCTACTGAAGCTACTACAGGCAAGCAAGCATGCATGGAGAAAGAAAAGAACAAAGAGAAAGAAACTAAGTAAAACAAAGTCTTGTGATTTTTATGAAATACAGGCTTGGTTACAAAAACACAGAAGAGATAAAATAAATGAACAAATAAATAGAATTACAGACATTTTTATTGAGATATATTTGCTTGAATAGGCATTAGCTATGAGATATATTTACTAATGTAAATGCATTTAAATGATTCTAACTGGTTGACCAGATTCCAAAATGCAACTAACTAGCATTGTCTCTGATACAGAATGTGAAAATGTTGTACTACAAAAATATATTTGAGGTTAATGCTAGCAACATTCACTACACTGATTCACATTAGTGATGAGACCTTGGAGAAGCATTAAGTTATAATAAAATGAATGTGAAAGGCAAGCTAAAGACAATAATTGCCTTATAAAAGCCTTTCATTAAATATCAAAATGCTGAGTTGGCCAACACCATGATTCTGAAAGCAAAAGCTAAATTTTTTTAAAAAGGAAGTGTTCTTTAAGCTCTCCAAGACATGTTTTGTTTTTTTTTCTAGGAATTCAACTTTGAAGGTTAGGAGAAACCGAGTGAAGACAAACTCTCAACTACATGAGAAAAGAGTAAAACTTTGATTGATGTATTAAGAGATTATTGCATTTCTTCTTAAATTATAGTCATAAGACTCTAATTTTAGGATTGACTTTTTTTTCCAGGAAACATGACAGATGATATTTTGTTTGCTAACCCACTAAAAGCACTGTATATCAATGTTGTGCATATGTATTAATTATGTAATTTATAATGAAGATAATTAGTCTTGTAAATAATTGGAGGAAAATTAAAGTCAATATCAAAAAAGGCAAATTCCCCAAAGTAACATAACCCAGTTGTGAAATAAATAATAATATATTCAAGTTGATGGAACAAATATGTAATTAAAACTCTTTATTATTCTGTAAAGACCAGATTATAATCAATTATAAAGTATTAAAAATGTACCAGAAATAGTTTTTTGATTATTTCAGTTTCTCAAATGGCATTTTGGTGTCTATGGGATTATTTTATTTTATTTTATCTCCATACATACATGAATGCCCCCTTAAAGGTCTTTTGAAGTATTGGCCAGAAACAACAATAACAAAAAAATGTATAGGCATACTTTCTGGTTGTTCCAGCTTTTAAATAGAACTAAACATTCAGTGCTTACATTATAATAGTACAGTATTACTGTTTGTTTCATTAACAAACAAGTCTCAAATCTCAGTGATTTACATAAAATTTTTATTTTCAGATTATATTACTCATCGGCAATTGCAGTTCAGCCATTGAATTTGCTCCACATTTATTTTTCTAAAATTGATGTTGAAGTTTGAGCCCTTATTTGGACATTATTGCCCTTGAGGACACATGAAAAGGACAAGAAGGGGCAAAATATGAGATTCCCTTAGAAGTCTCAGCTCAGAACTAGCACCTTGTAACTTCTGCTCGCATTGGTTCCAGAAAGCCACATGATCATTCCAGAAAATGAGGTAAGGAAGTATACTCTGCCTATATGTGACAATGGGAGGGGATGCTTGATCTTCTAACAGGGAAGAGAATGAATTAATTGTTGAGAAAAATAATATAATCCATTATTGAAGTATTTTTAATTTCCTGCTTCCCTTCCAGTATATCTTTGAAAACATTTATGACCTTTTAATTATCCTAATAACTCCTCTTCTCCACTCTAATTCATAGTGCTTCTAACATATGTATGCATAGGAAACACTTATAAGTTAAATTAAAAGGGAAAGTAATTATGAATAAGCTATAGGGTCTCTCTCTGCCTAATTCTGTTACTGCTATTAATCTTTCCACTTGTCCTTTGATACTGAATACAAAGAAAAAAACAAAAGGAAGAGAAAAACAACCAGCCTGATGTTCTAGGAAAAGTTGCTCATTTTCTAAAGCAATATAAGCCTGTATGTTCATAACTGATGGACACAATAATATTCTTGCCATGTGAGCAGAAAGGAGGAAATTTGTAGGGTCACAATTTATAAAAGCTCTGCATCCTGTTTCCAAAGTCTAGAGGGACATTCAAATACTGAAACTGGGGGTCCTTAGTAGTCCCAGGGTGGAAAATTTCTATAATTGGGACTCGCAGTGAGAATATAAGGAACATTAAAATGCCATTAACTTCAGCTACTCACAATCTGATAATACATTGAATTTGATTATTACGACATTATAGAGATATGTATAGTATCCAAATGTTCTTTAAGCTATTTACAAAAGTGAATATGAAAGTGCATTTGGTACCAGATAGCACATTAACTTAAATATATGTATATATATATATGCCACCTTACCCCATGTAGAGAAAATGCAATACAATGTATTGGATCTATATTCACTATTCTTATGAATATAATGGTCAATTCAGTTTATTGAAAGCAAGTGACTTTCAAATGGACTGATTTCACAGGACTAAAAACTGGAACAGAAACATGAGAAGAAATGGAGAGTAGTATACTTCAGTTACTTATTGGTTGTTTTGTTTTCTTCAATTACTGTTTGTCACTCTGCTTTTTCTCTTTATAAGTTGCCTTTTGACTGGTATTACTTTGATATCAGACAGCTGCTGCCGAATTTACCAAAAGTGAAATGTTGCAAACTGCCAATTGAGTTTTTAATGTTTTGTTTTGTGTTAGTGTTGTTAAAATCATGAAATCATTTTCTAACAAATTACATCAGTGGGCTATGCTTATTTTTTCCTCAAAACAATCTGCCTGAGCAAAGACCTCCCTGTTCTGATAATAACTTGAAACAGGTATGCATTTAAAGTTAAATATCCTAAGTGTATGCTTAAAACTAGATGTAAAACACAAAAAGGAATAATTAATTGCATAAAACCGATTCAGCTGGAAAGGATTGCAGTTTCTCTCTCTCTCTCTCTCTGTCTCTCTTTCTGTGTCTCTCTTACTTCCAAACATTTCAGTCATTTTATGAAGAGTCCAACCATTATTGAATGAAAAGAATATCCTCTAACCAATGTGCTGGCAATGTTCTATTTTCTGTTGTGTACATGTGAAAGAGAGACTGGTTTAGAAGCAAACAAGAAAGTGGACCTGTGCTATTTGCTAATATCATTAAAACGTAAGCCAATGAAATCTCTCCGATTTATAATGAGACTCACAATATAAAATTGCTCATTTACATCTCATATCCAGAAATTGATAAAACTTTACTGTCTCCATAAAGTGTATATATAAAGCAACTTTTAAAAAAACTTGTTTGCCATTCAAAAAAAATTTTTTACACCATTTGGATAGATCACTAGAATTAAAGTTTAATTATAAGTCAATATAAATATAAAATGTATTTTGCTTACTATATAATAGAATGTATAGTTCTATAAACATGATAAAATTCTAAATTGTCCAGGGTTTTACATACATAAATAGAATTTCTAACGTATGTGACAATTCTATATTCTGGGGGATATCTATACATATACACACATATAATATTTATATGTATGTGTATATAATATATATAATTATTCAATCCTGGAGTTTTTTTAACTTAAAAGGAAAATAATAGTCTTTGATATTTGCATAGCTATTCACTATTTCTGTTGCTCCTTCTCCATTTTTGAAGATGCATGTTTCCCTCAAGTATCATTTACTTTCAGCCTGTAGTGTTTCCTACAGACCAGTTTTATTGGTAAAATTTTCTAATTGTTTTCTGTCATTTAAGAATGACTGAAAGACTGAGGGTTGGTGGAAGACTGAGGGTTGGTGTTCCAGGAAAGGCTTGCTTTAGCTGATTAAAGGCTTTTTGAGTGTCAGGTTCCCAAAAAGGTGGGAGTGAGCTTAGTTTGAACTGAGTTTTTCTTATAAGATGGTATAAAGGGTGAGCCATTTTCCTGTATCCAGGTACTCACAGTCTGCAAAATTCAGTGACACCCATGAATTTCCTTAACTGTTAAAGGAAATGGCCTCAGTCCTTTCCTCATCTGGTGCTCTGGTTCCTTCTGTTAAGATTAGGCCCAGGTACTTTACTGAAGTTTGACAGAGCTGAGACCCTCTACTCCCTTTTAGCTCAGCAATTGAGGAGAGCCTCAGTGCCTTCCTGAGACTTCCTTAATTGGGGCACAGAGGAGAGTATAATTTACACACTGAAAGTTTCAACTTGAGAGTGAGAAAAACTATGTATTTTTAGACAGAGCCTGTTTCAGCAACTTTCTTTTGAAATTAGGGCCTGCCTGAGTAATGAACCTGTTTTTTTTGTTGTTGTTGTTTTTTTTTTTATTGAATTGGGGGACTGAGGTGTATTTTATTAAAGCTTCTCTCAGCCTTTCCAAAAAGGCAGGGAGATTTTTATTTGGTTTCTGGTTCAACGAGGACAGTTTAGAATAATTAAGAGGTTTGGTACTGGTTCTTTGCAAGTCTTTTAAAATGCACATCAGAAAGTGATTTCTTTTCCACTCCTTTATGGCATCTTTAGGGCTTCAGTTAGGGTTTTTAAAGGGGCACTGTTTCTATTGAGAATGGGGATTCTGTCTCTCTTTTACCCTTTTTGTTTTCCTTTAGACTTTTTTCTTTTCAATAATTTTACATGGCTATAGAAGACATGCTGTTTATCTCCAAATGTTTCTGCTGCCTGTAAGGCCACCTTGCTTTCCTATAACAGTTAGAGTTTGGCTTAAAAGTAGCATAGCATCTCTCCTAATGTTAGATTAAAGACTTTGGTTAAATTTTGGAACGCCTCTACATATCTATTTGGGTTATCAAATAATTGGCCTAAGTTTTCCTTCACTTGTCTAAGGTTCTGTAATCAGAAGGGAACATGTACTCTAGTGGTGCCCCTTTTATCAGGAATTTCCTTTAGGGGTTGGAGTGAAGCTGGGGCAGTAGGGAGCTTTGGAGATGGTGTACCTGGAGGAGCTGATGGCACAGTTGGAGAAGGCTCCTGATAAGGGAAACTGGAAGAACTGAAGCACTTAGAAGCTGCCTCCAATGGCTCCTCCAAAACTTGCTTTTCTGACTTAGTTGAACTAATCTCTACAGACCTGCCTGATATGATTGCCAAGAGGGCTGTGTTGATTATGCGATGCTTGCAAAGGTTTGGGTTGTCTTTCAGGGCAAAGAAAGCCTGTACCTATGGAACCACAGACTATTTGTCCTTCCATCTACAAAAGATATCTAATTGTTGGATAAGATTAAAATCAAGGCTCCCTTCAGATCTGTTTATTACCAAGACAGTAAGAAGGCTGTGCCCTTGTGCAAAATAAAATGAGTTTTGGGGTGAAAGAAGTTCAAAATGCACTCCAGAGACATGCAGGCCAAAGATGGCTTGCTACCTAACCTAGAAAAGAGACAAGAGGAGGCATCCCTCAGTCTCCTTGTTCCTTTTGGTGTGACCCAGGGTGGAGGAGAAGACAGTGGGAGTGTCCCCCCTCCAACTGTTCTTCCTTCTTTGTCCCTGGGTCCTGACACCATGCCACCCCATGGTTGCAGGTGTGACCTTCAAACATGGTGCCAAAAGAACTAATCAATGGGGCTAGTCACACTTACCCATGTGACTTTAGTCCTCTGTCTGGTGATTACCCTTTGACCTCCCAGACTTGTCTGACCTGTGTGGCTCCTTGATGGATAGGTCTCGGGAGAGACTATGTAATAGTTACATTTAAGCAAGGCCCCTTAATGGAGAGAGTGTACTGGACCAAGCTTTATACTCTATTATGGACTAGACTAGAGAATTTATTCTTAGTTTGTTGTTCCAGTTAACTTCCAGACATAAACCCCCCTTTCTATTTAGATGCCATTCTAGTGGTAGGCAGAATAGGTCTCTCAAGAGAACATAAGGTCAAATGGTTTCTTTCCTGCTAATGGAGAGAGTATTGATACTAAAATTTGGTTTTGGAGGACATTTTTATCCTCACTGCTGAAGGTAGAGTTCTCCTGCTCACAGAGGGGGCAAAAAGTTTGGTTTCTAGCAGAGGGATGTAGCAGGGAGAAATGGAAAACTAGAGGCTTTTGACAAAGAGCAGACAAGGTTCCTCACTGAGAGGATTCCCATATCACTAGGGAATCTAGTTGTAAGCAGTAACTTTGCCTCCGTATGGATGGAGAGATAAATATGACATGTGACAGGCCATCCCTACAGTGTGCCTCCTAGCAGAAGAAAGTTAATTCACTTCATAAAGGGACTGTCCAGTCTGACTGGGCAGTGCTGGCTCCTCACATGGGAAAGGAAACAGCCTGTGTGGAGAGAGGGGCATTCCCTGGATGAGGGAAGTAACCTCCTACCCAACACCAGGAAGTGCTATCATTAGAAGTTAAATAATAGTTTTTGAGATATCAATTATGAAATCCCCAAGTCTATAGAAAGTCACAAAAACAGCAGTCTCTTGACCTGCATTCCAGGTTGCTAAGGTGATTGTTAAGCCTGCCTAATTGAATTATTTCCCTGGCCTCTAAAAACCTCCCGTAGCATTGCATACAGAGAGGGGATGGAAGATATGGTGACTGCAGAAAGGAAGGGAGAAAAATCAGATTTGTGATATGACAGCTTGGTGTTGCTATGGCCAACATCCAGTCAGCTTGTTGGAGGCTGGGATCAGTGCAGAAGCCTTTGGATAACACCAGCCTGGGATCAGTGCAGAAGCCTTTGGATAATACCAGGGTGTAGCCCTGGCCAGAAATCCTCAGTTGCTCCAGGATCTCTTCCAGCCCTAGGCAACAGCAAAATTCTCCATGAAAGGAAACTGGTTTGGAAAGAGCTAACATTCCCAGCACTCTGAAGAAACTCAGGGATTGACTAAGTCCTCCCCAGCAAGCTTCACATCTGAGTTTCCAAGACCAGTGGCTAGCCTTTGTGGCTCATTAATCAGTTGACAGATATGCCTGTTTTTTTGTTTTCTTTTGTTTTATAGTTCTTTGAGAGAAAAAAACCCACTGAGGATGAAAGCCTCCGTAATGAAAGTAGATTGTCCTCTTTTACTCACCATTCCAATGAATTCACCTTTAAATCCTGGAGGAGCCCCCAAAATGAAGTAGGCTCATTGTCTGGAGTAAATACCTCTCTGTCACAGAGAGGGGTCTCAAGCAGGTTGCAAGGTAGTAGTAAAAATGTCAGAGTATTTATAAATGAGCTAGTGAGCAGGGGGTGTCTTTGGGCTGGTGAGGAGGGACTGGCTTATTTTCCTAGGGCTTGAAGATTTAACTGGGACCAGGTGAGCTATCTGTATAGCACAGAATTTTTTATCAGCCTTTACCCAATTACTTGATCAGGTAAGTTTTGCTTATCTGGGAGGGAGAGTTTCTTTGTCTATTTTCAGACATCCTCTTGTAGCTGCAGGCATTGCCCTTCTCCCCACCCCCACTCACATCTGCCTCCAGCTTCCCTATCTTACTATGCCCAAAGGGAAAGGAATGTGCTTATTAAGGCTCACTGTTTTTACTGGGGCCCATTGTATAAGTGAGAAGTTTGGTGATTACATAAGAGACTTTCCTTTGGTGCCCAAGTTGTTTATCTGTGTTTTACAACCTGATTTTCCTATCTGTTCAGGTGCAGCCTGAGTTTTCCCAAGGTTGTTTTGTTTTCTGCCTGTTGCTGTGATATTTCAGGCAGGCTGCTTCTGCATTCTGAATTTTTCCAATGATTTTTTCTTTCCTTCTATCCCATATATTTGTTAAAGCATTATAATCTAACAGCAACAAATACAAATAGAAATTAATTCCATCTAATTCCATCCACACAACATGAACCAGTCATGAGGCAACCCCACACTGAGTCTGGATCTAGTTAGTGGGGTTCAATTCGTAAGTCCTGACCTGTACAAATTATAGCTTTGCTTCTTTTAGGGCAGATACTTGAAAGATAAAGGTAGTAGTTCTCAGAGAGGGTGAGATAATGTTATTTAAATTAAAAGAACTTTTATCATTTATTTTCTGCCGTAGATCTGTTTAGTTTCATATATTTTTCACTTTGGCTTTTATTTTTTTCTGTTACCCACTTTCATTTGGATCTTAATTATGGTTACTGCTATGGGTTAAATTGTATCACCACAAAATGCTATGTTGAAGTCTTAACCTCTGGTAACTCAGAATGTGACTTTATTTGGAAGTAGGTTCTTTATAGAGGAAATTAACTTAAAACAAGGTGCTAGGGTAGACCCTAATCCAATAATGATTTTAAAAATGGGAAATTTAGACATGGAGCTGAACATGCACAAGGGAAAATAATATGAAGACAAACAGGAAGAAGACAATTACATTACTGATGTTTCTACAGACAAAACAAACAAACAACAACAGCAACAAAACACCAAGAACTGTGGATAAATATCAGAAGTTATAAGAGGCAAGGAAGAATGTTCTAGAATTATCATAGCGTGGCCCTGACAACATCTTTATTTTGGAGTTGTAGCCTCCAGAACTGTGATATATACATTTCTGTTGATGTAAGACACCTAGTTTTTGATACTTTGCTATGGTAGTGCTAGGAAACAGTTATAATCACTAAGCTCTTTATGACACCTCATATGCTTTAAAAGAAAGGTACTTTAATATTAAGCTTTTTAATGGTGATTCCTAAAGAACAGAAGTTTGAAACCTTCAGGAGCCAAATAAGCATATACTGTTTTACACTGGCAGTATTTGGAAATGTATTAATTTATAATAATAGATCAAAAACTTTTTTGTAAATTCAGTTCAGTATCCACATGTCAAATGTTTTTATGTTTGCACTCTGATATTTCTCATTCTCTTTTTCCCTACTTCTATCCCTCAATTGAAGAGTTTCTATTCAAGCTTACTTGTGTTGCAGTACAAGAGAAAATGATGATAACGGTCATTATCTAACTAATAGTCTAAAATGATCATGGTCATTGTCCAATTGATTTCTCATATTTCCCAATAATCAGTGAAAATAAAAATAATTCAAAAAAGTATTTTTGGCATGAGAATGCAGTATGTGGTTTATCTTCAGTGATTCTGGCTTTCTATAATACAAATAATTTAAAGATTTCCCTCTGGTAATACTGCTGAGATTGTGTAATTGCATGGCAATAGGAATTTTGCAGATGCAAGTAAGGTCCTCAATCAAATAACTTTAAAATGGCCACATTATGCAGATGGACCTTACTTAATCACATGAGTCTTTTAAGAGTAGAGACCATGTTGCTGATTGTTAGAATAAGTGGAAGTGAGAGAGTTGCAAAAAGTGAGAGTCAATCAATGTGTGAGAGGTATTTCATTACTGAGCAATGGCTCACAGTACACTGACCTGAAGCATCCTTTAGTTGTTGAGAGTGATCTCTTGCCAACAACCATGAAAAATACATAGGCCTTAGTCTTAATGCCATAGGAGTTAAAAATTATGCAAACAACTTGGATGAGTTTAGAATCGTACCATTTCCCAAAATAGTTTCCATGTAAGAATGCATCCTGACTTACCTTGACTTCTTCATTGTGACCATAAGCAAAAAATCAAGTCAAACCCATTTTCATTTCTGGTCTACAAACTGTGAGAAGATAACAATTGCTGTTTTATGGCACTTTATTTGTGGAAATTTGTTGGACAGCAGTAGAAAACTAATACACTTATTATTTCATGAAATAAAATTAAATATCACTTTTAAAATAATTTCTACATAAGTTAAAGGTAAGGATTTGCATGAGAATACATGTTCATATATTATTAAAATATTAACTACATATTATAGAAGATTCTAGATGTTACATAATTTTTAACATCTCCTATAAATTGATTACAGTCTCCTGATGCCAAACACATTTTGCCTCTCTCTTGTTTCCACAGTATGTAGAAAGGTACTGAGGGACGGTGTTAAGAAAAACCTAGTCCACAAGGGGCGTGGTTTCCAAGGCAAGAGCTTCCCAGTGCCATGCCTCCATCCACTTCCCACATCCCTGAACATAAAGTTCCTTGCCTAACTTTCCTGCCCAGGGGCTAGGTGGAAAATCCAGGTGTGCTTCTTTGTTTAAAAAGCCTGAGAAAAGCCCTGGGAGAAAGGGCCTCTGTTGCAGGACCTAGCAGCCAATCCGGTATCAGAGTCAAAGATCAATCACTCCAGCAAAAGTTTGAATAAACTCCTCTCATTGAACGAGGACATGAATGGGGGGTTAAAACCTCCCTGCCCCTTACCTGTGCAGATACCCCTCTGGATTCCCCTTCCACGGCAGCATGGGAGCTCTCTCTCCTTCTGTCTTTCTCTCTCTGTTTGCCTAGTAAATCACTCTCTGCTAAATTCTTTGGGTCCGTGATATTTATTCCAAAGATAATCTAACCGTGCCTCCAGGGCCCCTTCCCCTCATTTCTGGGGCAAGAGAGGCCAAGGACCTGGGCCCATCGTATCAGGGAAACTAGAAGCCTTTTTGGGATGCCCCCACAGCTCTGCTCCCATCCCCTGGTTATAGTACCTATGTGAATTTTAAGAATTTACTTGTGCAAATATAAATTCTATTGAAGGCAAAGTATGTGAAATATTAAACTACATCTTCATGTTTTTTTCAGAAATGAGGAACAATCCCTCAACCAGTTACCTAACCCAAGTAAAAATTTAGAATCTCTTGTCAGTGTGATGTCTTCTTCATCAGGTCAGGATATAGATCCTTTATTTCCAGAAACCCTTAGAATAAAGCAAAATTTACTTCTCTCACATTAAACATACAATGGTGATGAAGAAACAGGGAAACAATGAAAACTACCAATCAAAAAACAAAAATGGCAAAACCCAAAATAACATCTATTAATTATAAAACTGTTCTAGCAGCCATCGTAAAGGCAATTACTTTGGCAGTGGAGGAAGATCTTTATGCAGAATGTGATTTTTTTTTTCTCTGAGAAAAACTCCCAAGTTCATTGTGTTCTGTGACCCATGGATCTACCCTCTTGGATGTACTTCCATATTCATAGTCACCCATGATCATGTCTGAAGTGAGAAGTGGGGAGTCTTCTCTCCTTGCAGAAGGGAAAATATTTGTAGCTATTTCCTGACTGCATAAATTAAGTGGTCTTTATGATTGATGACGTTATGGTCTTTTCAGTAATATAAATCTGTTCTACATTCTTATAATCATTACCGTGTGCAGGTAAACAGAGGACTTTTCTAGATAGTTATATCTGCTGTATTCTATTTTTCTTTTCTGTTTAGAATTTTGGTGAAACATATATTCCAAATATTTAAATTATAAAATTAAATAAGTTTTGATATAGGTATACATCCATTATATAATTACCATAATAAATATCATAAATATATAACCATTGCCTCCAAATGTTTCTTTGTACTTCTTTATAATCCTACCTTTCTTTCATCTTCACTCTAGCCACATTGCCAAGCAGTCACTGATGCGCTTCTCAATATAGATCAGTTTTTATTTTATGTAATTTTAAACAAATACAGTTATACTGTGCAGACATTTTTGTTTGATTTGTTTTGTTCACCACAATTATTGTGAGATTTATTCAAATAATTGTATATATCCATAGCAGTTCATTAATTTTTATTGCTGAGTGGTATGTCATTGTATATATACAACAAAATTTGCATTTTTATTATCCTGTTGGTGGGCTTAAGAAGTTGGTTGATATGTATCTTTCATTCTTTTTTTTCTTTCTTTTGCTGTTTCTTTCTTTCTTTCTCCTTCTCTCTTTATCTAAAAAAAAAATGTTTCAAACTTTTTCATTGTTATTGTATACGTTATAATGATCTGTGATTTGTGATCCTTGATGTTACTATTAAAATTGTTCTGGGGGACCACAAACCATGCCCATATAAGGTGGTGAACTTAATTGATAAATCCTGTATGTGTTTGGACTGCTCCACTAACTGGCCATTCAGTCTCTCACATCTTCCCTTCTCTGTGAGTCTCCTTATTCCCTGAAATCCATTAGGCCAATTAAAAGTGCTACAGTGGCCTCTAACTGTTCAAGTGAAAGAGTCATACATTTCTCACTTTAAATCAAAAGCTAGAAATTATTAAGCTTTGAGAAGAAGATATGCTGGAAGTAAAGACAAGCCAAAACCTAGGCCTCTTGCACCAAACAGCCAAGTTTTGAATCCAAAGGAAGATGAAGAAAATTAAAAACGCTATTACAGTGAAAATGCAAATGATAAGAAAGCAAAACAACCTTATTGCTGATATGGAGAAAGTTTGAATTGTCTGGATAGATGGCCAAAGAAACCATAACATTCCCTTCAGCCAAAGCCTAATCGAGAGCAAGGCCCTAACATTCTTCAGTTCTGCGAAAGCTGAAAGAAGTAAGGAAGCTGTAGAATAAAAGTTGGAAGCTAGCAGAGGTGGGTACATGAGGTTTAATTTAAAAAGCCATTTCCAAAACTAAAAGTGCAAGATAAAACAGCAAACATTGATAGATAAACTTCAGCAAGGTATCCAGAAGATCTAACTAAGATCAATGATGTAGGTGGCTACACTAAACAACAGATTTTCAGTGCAGATGAAGCAGCCTTCTATTAGAAGAAGATGCCATCTAGGACTTACATAGCTACAGACAAGAAGTCAATGCCTGGCTCAAACCTTCAAAGGACACACTGACTGTCTTATTAGTGGCTAACTCAGATGATAACTAAGTTGAAGCCAATGCTCATTTACCGGTCTGAAAATCCTAGGGCCTTTAAAAAATTATGTAAAATCTACCCTGCATGTGCTCTAGAAATGGAACAAAGCTGAATGGTAACACGTCTGTTTACAGCATGGTTAACAGAATATTTTAAGCTCACTGATTAAGTCACAAAATACATTCATTGGCAATGTATTTGGTCACGCAAGAACTCTGATGAAGGTATACAAAGAGATCAGTGTTTTCCTACCTGCTAGCAATATCCATTCCACATCTCATGGACCAGAGTAATTTTTACTTTCGAGACTTATTATTCAAGAAATATATTTTGTAAGGTTATAGCTGCCATAGATGGTGATTCCTCTGATGGATCTAGGAAAAGTAAATTGAAAGCCTTCAAGAAGGTTTTCTGGATAACATTAAGAACAGTCATGATTCAGGGGAAAGTATCAAAATATCAACATTAAAAAGAGTTTGAAAGTTGATTCCAACCATCATGGATAACTTGGAAAAGTTCAAGACTTCAGTGGAGGAAGTAACTGCAGATGTGTTAGAAAAAAAGAAGAGAATTAGAATTTTAAAATGTAGCCTGAATGTGACTGAATTGCTACAATATCATGATAAAACTTGAACAGAGGAGGAGTTCCTTCAACAAAATGAACAAAGTGGTTTCTTGAGATAGAATCTACGCCTGGCGAAGATTCTGTAAACAGTGTTAAAATGACAACAAAGGAGTTAGAATGTTACATAGACTTAGCTGATAAAGCAGTGGCAGAGTTTGGGAGAATTTGCTCCAATATGGAAAGAAGTTCTATCAGAGGTAAAACGTTATCAGACAACATTACATACTACAGAGAAATCACTTTTGAAAGGAAGAGTCAATCAGTGTGGTAAATTTCACTGTTGTCATTTTAAGAAATTCCCACGCAGAGCCACCTCAACCTTCAGCAACCACCACTCTGATCAGTTAGCAGCCGTCAACATTGAGGTAAGACCTTCCACCAGCAAAAAGATTTTGACTCATTGAAGGCTCAGGGTATTGTTGGCATTTTTTAGCAAGAAGGTATTTTTAAATTAAATACATTGTCTTTTAGACATAATGCTACTGCACACTTAATAGGCCACAATATAGCATAAATATAATTTTTACATGCACTGGGAAACCGAAAAATTTGGGAGACTTGCTTTATTGTGATAATCATTTTACTAGAGTAGTCTGTAACTGAACTCACAATATCTCTGGGGTATACTTGTGTTTCCACAGAGGAATTATACACCTGCGAAAGACTAACTGTTTCTATACATGTGAATTATAGCTTTTGTGTTGACAGTGTTTTTCAGTCTCTCCCATTGATAGATTTGATTGTGAGGAGAAAAGGGAAAGAGGATTTTATTAACTTTTTAGATGAGGTTTATAGATGGAGAGATAAATAAAGGGGGATATCTTTAAAATGTGGATTTTAAAAGTATATTTAGACATAACAAGCACAAGAGGCTTCAGAGGTGTGTATAAAGTGGCCCACACCAGCAGAATAAGACTCAGGCAGTCTGTTGGGATAGAATGTGGAGCATATCACAAGATAATGTCTCTGCACCAAAACCCTTTTTGCTGGCTGCCATTATTCTGCCTTCTCTCTCCCCACATCCTCTTATTCCCAAAGATGGAATGAAATTCTCTTTTTCATGTGCAGCATTATATACAAAAAAATTTTGTAATCTGTAAATATTATCTAGTAATGGTAGGCATTCCACACACACTTTTACTTATCCACATTTATTGTCTAACTAGCATGAATTATTTATTTTTGATACCTTGGAAGTAGAAAACAAGAAAGAATAAAAATGAAGGTTGAAAATATGAGATCTACTACTTCATAATTTGTTATTATTATCTCGTGTTCTATGCCATAAGATAGAAATTCCCCAGTTTTTCAACACTAACCTTTTTGTACTCTTAAAATATATGTGTAGTAAAATAATGTTTACCTATATTAAATAATTTATTTCTCAGTCCTGTTTATTCATTTTATCCCACGTTTCTCCTGAGTCAAGCAGAATGCCTATTACTTCAAGAAAGGGATTAAGTCACATGTAATAATAAAAGGAAAATAATTCATAGCTTTTGGGTTTCAACATAACTTTCTAAAATTCATGGCAGGGAAAACACTTTTGAGAGAAAAGTCTTCTGAGGTTCAAAATTGAAACTTTCAAATATCAAAATCTAAATTCTAACAGATTCAGGGTATAATATTCATGAAATAAAAATCATAAACTATATAGCATCAAACCAAGGCTGTTTAATATATAAAGAGACCTTAGAACACCTTTAAAAAAAAGAAAGAAATGACATGTGCAAGCTCAAAGAAAACATAACCTGCTTCCGCCTCCCAAAGTGCTGGAAGTACAGATGTGAGTCACTGCATCTGGCAGAACTGCCATTATTTTTAAAAAAGAAGAAAATAACAAGTGTTGGCAAGAATAGGGAAGAATTGGAACTTTGTGCTTTGTCGGAGGGAACATAAAATGATGCAGTTGCTGTGGAAAACAGTATAAAGTTTTCTAAAAATGAAAAATAGAATTAACATATGATTCAGAAATTCCACTTATTCAAAAGAACAGAGGCTAGGCATGGTGGCTCACGCCTGTAATTCCAGCATTTTGGGCAGCCGAGGTGGGTGGATCACCTGAGATCAGGAGTTTAAGACCAGCCTGTCCAACATGGTGAAACCCCATCTCTACTAAAAATATGAAACATTAGCTGGGCATGATGGCTCGTGCCTGTAATCCCAGCTGCTTGGGAGGCTGAAGCGGGAGAATCGCTTGAACCCAGGAGGCAGAGGTTGCAGTGAGCTGAGATTGTGCCACTGCACTCCAGCCTTGGTGTCAAAGTGAGACTCCATCTCAAAAAAAAGAAAAGAACTGAAAACAGGATCTTGAAGAGATATTTGCACACTCATGTTCATTACAGCATTACTCAAAATAGCCAAGTGGGAACCTAAATGTTCATGGACAATTCTATTCAACATACAACTGGAAGTTCTAGCAAGGGCAATCCCATCAAAAAAATATATACAATAATGCACAAGAAATCATTTATGGGAGTAGGGTTTTGGAGAGTTGGAGGTTTGAGGACTTCTTTTTTTTTAATATATATTTTATTGTGTTTTAGGTTTTGGAGTACATGTGAAGAACATGCAAGATTGTTGCATAGGTACATACATGGCAATGTGGTTTGCTGCCTTCCTCCCCATCACCTGTATCTGACATTTCTCCCCATGTTATCCCTCCCCAACTCCCCGTCCCCCACTGTTCCTCCCCTAATTCCCACGCCCCACAGACCCCAGTGTGTGATGCTCCCCTCCCTGTGCCCATGTGTTCTCATTGTTCAACACTGGCCTATGAGTGAGAACATGCGGTGTTTGATTTTTCTGTTCTTTTTTTAACCACTACATCCTACCAGTACCCACATCCTTATGTCTGCCTTTCTCTTGTTAACGTAGATTAACCATCTGCGCTCTCTCCATCAGCAATCCTACTGGTGCACTAGATCCATCCTTTCCCACTTATTTAAATACAGAAATTTTCCCTTCTTTCTCCCATATCATTAATTTTTCTGTCTGCCCTGAATCATGCTTTTCATCATACAAACATACTGTTATTTCTTCTATCTTAAAAACAAACTTTAAAAATAAACTTTTATATTTGGGGGTACATGTAAAGTTTTGTTACATAGGTAAACACGTGTCATGGGGGTTTGTTGTACATACTATTTTTTTCACCCAGGTATCAAGCCAAGTATGCAATAGTTATATTTCCTGCTCCTCTTCCTTCCCCTACCCTCCCACCTCTAGTAGACCTCAGTGTCTGTTGTTTCCTTCTTTGTGTTCATAAGTTCTTATCATTTAGCTCCCACTTATAACATGTGGTATTGAGTTTTCTGTTCCTGTGTTAGTTTGCTAAGGATGATAGCTCCAGTTCCATCCATATTCCTCCACAAGACATGATCTCATTCTTGTTTAGCCTGCCTAATTCCATGGTGTATATGTATCACATTTCTTTTATCCAGTCTGTCATTGATGGGCATTTAGGTTGATTCCATGTGTTTGCTATCATGAATAACATTGCAATGAACATTCACGTGCATGTGTCTTTATGATAGAATGCTTTATATTCCTCTGGGTATATACTCAGTAATGGGAGTGCTAGGTTGAATGGTAGTTTTGTTTTTAACTCTTTGAGGAATTGCCATACTGCTTTCCACAATGGCTGAACTAATTTACACTTCTATCAACAGTGTGTAAGTGTTCCTTTTTCTCCACAACCTTGCTAGCATCTGTTATTTTTTGACGTTTTAATAATAGTCTTTCTGACCTGGATGAGATAATATCTCATTGTGGTTTTGATTTGCATTTCTCTAATGATCAGTGACACTGAGCTTTTTTTCATATGTTTGTTGGCTGTATGGATGTCTTCTTTTGAGAAGTTTCTGTTCATGTCCTTTGCCCACTTCTTAATGGTGTTTTTTATTTCACTTGTAAATTTACGTTTCTTATAAATGCTGCATATTAGAGCTTTGTCACTTGCATAGTTTGCAAATATTTTCTCCCATTCTGTAGGTTGTCTGCTTACTCTGCTGATAGTTTCTTTTGTGCAGAAGCTCTTAAGTTTAATTAGACCCCACTCGTCAATTTTTGTTTTTGTTGTGATTGCTTAAAAAACAAACTTCAAAAAAAAAAGCTCCTTTATGCCCTCTACTCCTTTTAGCAATTGTACACTTCTTTATATTCCTTTACAGCAAATCCCCTCAATGTTGACTAAACCCAATGTTTCCAATTCATCTCTTCCTATGTTCCTATGCTCTATGAAATCTACTTCCATCAAGTTATCAAACCACCAAAACTGAGTTTGTTTCCACATCCTTCCACCAAAACTGCTTTGTCAAGTTACAGATGACCTCCACTTTATTAAGTCCGATGGCCAATGTTCAATCCTCCTGTAACCTGAACTGTCAGCAGCATAGATCTTAAGACAATTTCTCCTCCCGAAAACTCTTTTCTCATTCAATTTTTTGAGACAGCACCTTCCCAGGTTTTCCTTTTCTCTCACTGACCAATCCTTCTCAATCTCCTTTGCTTGTAACTTCTCTTCAACATCTTCAATTCACTCGTAAAGACTATAATTCCTAGAGCTCACTCATTGATCCTACCCCCTTCTCAATGTATACTTATTCTCTAGATGATCTTATCCAGTATCATGGCTTTAAATACACTGCCAACTTTCTATCTCCAGTCTGGGACTACTTTGTTCAACCAATACTCACTTCCTCTATGTGCATGATGAATGGGCATCTCAAACTGAAATTCATTTTTATTTCATTTTAGGTTTTGGGTACATGTGAAGAACATGTAAGGTTGTTGCTTAGGTACACACATGGCAGTGTGGTTTGCTGCCTTCCTCCCCATCAC
Organism: Plecturocebus donacophilus; assembly: GCA_004027715.1. Taxonomy (NCBI): domain Eukaryota; kingdom Metazoa; phylum Chordata; class Mammalia; order Primates; family Pitheciidae; genus Plecturocebus; species Plecturocebus donacophilus. The sequence continues at coordinate 6,819 of PVKP010028721.1, read as the reverse complement.
ATATCTGGCATTTCTCCCCATGTTATCCCTCCCCAACTCCCTGCCCCTACTGTCCCTTCCTTATTTCCCCTCCACAGACCCCAGTGTGTGATGCTCCCCTCCCTGTGTCCTGTGTTCTCATTGTTCAACACCCGCCACTGTTACTACCTGGTCCTGGCTCCCAGTATCTTTCTCCTGGACTTTAGCTGTGGTCTTCTTGCCATTCATTCTGCTTCCACCTATGCTCTGTACACTGTATTCTCAAAATAAGCAACCAGAGTACTTGTTTTAAAAGATGTCAGAACAAGTCACTTACCTGTTCAAACCCTCCAATAGCTCCACATTTATCTCAAAGTAAAAAGTCTTAGTCTTCATAAGGAACTCCCCAAGGTTGTGCACCACCTTTCTTTCTCATCCCTGCTTTCACTCCTCTAGTTTACCTTCTATTCTTTCTCCCCTTAGCCCTCTTGAGCCATACTGACCTCCTCACAGTTCCTGCTACATTCCCTACCAGCATCTGCCCCAGGTATTTTGCACTAGCTGTTATCTATGTTTTTTTCCCTGAGAGCCTCGTAACTCATCTTCTCATTTCCTGGAAAATTTTGCTGAAACAAGACTTCATTGATGGGGTGATATCTGACCACCTCATTTAAGTTGTAATCTCCCCACCTGCCTTTGTAGTCCCAGTCCCTCTTGGCTTTCTCCATTTTTCCCCACTGGATTTATCACTCCAAACATCTTATATAATTTGCTATTTTATTATTATCCATCTTCTCTCATTACAATGTAAGCTTCACAGAGATAAGAATTTTTATTGGATGTATTTTCTGATGTATTCACATGACCAGAACAGTGCCTGAGACACAAATAGGCAATCAAAAAATAATTAAGTAAATGAATGAACACTTCAGGTATACATTGATTTTTTTAACAACATGTAATGTTTTTACAATGATATGCTTTGAAAAACTCATTTTCATACCAAAATAATTAGAAGCAACTATCAGAAGATGGTAACAGCCCCAATTCCCTGTAAAGTGGGAATTATAATTCTTACTCTGTGCACTCTCCCAGCTAGAAAGAGCATAAGAAAATAAATAGCTTTTGTGTAATACACACTAGAAAGTTAGCTCAAATACTGTTGTATTCTGGCCTGTGAATAGGTTTACCACACCAAGGATTTATGAGTCAAATATCTATTAAGTTTTGTGTGAATCCTAAGGCACTCTTCTATCACTTTGCTACCTTCAGGTACTCTAATAGCAAAAAACAGTAAAAAAAGAAAATCTTTCTCTGTTTTCACAATTGTATTTTTCTCTGAAAAAAATTATCTTATAGTTAGTCAGAAACAATTAGACACTTGCAGCATATCAACTTGACACCCAAAAATTCAGATTCATTTCTGTATCTCATTTAATTTTAACATCCAAGTGTATAATAGCTGGTCTTATTTTCAAAGCATGTTCTCAATCCCGAGTCAGGTTTCTCAGTGTCACAATTTTCATATTTTTCTGGTGACTGTATTATTTCATCCTGATCTTTATACTATCTTTACTATAAAAACTGTTACTGCCAAAATGTCAAAAAAATATCTGTAAAGTTGTGATTCAAGTAAATCTGAGAAACAATTTCTTAGGTTGGTCCTCAGAAGTAAATTCAACATATAATTCTATTATAAAGACACATTCCAGCACTATTCACAGTAGCAAAGACAAGGAATCAACCTCAACACCCATCAGTGGTAGACTGGATAAAGAAAATGTGGTACATATGCACAATTCAATACTATGCAGCCATAAAAAGAATGAGATAATGTCCTTTGCAGCAACATAGATGGAGCTTGATGCCATTCTTCTTAGCAAAGTAATGCAGAAACATAAAACCAAATAGTGCGTATTCTCACTTAGAAGTGGGAGCTAAATGATGAGAACACATGGGCATACGAGGGGAACAACACACACTAGGGCCTATAAGAGGGTGAAGGATAGGAGGAGGGAGAGGATCAGGAAAAATAACTAATGGAACTGGGCTTAATGCCTCTGTGACAAAAGAGTCTGTACAACAAACCCCCATGACATACATTTGCTTATGTAACAAACCTGCATATGTACCTCTGAACTTAAAAGTTTTAAAACATAATTTTTAAAAAGTAGTTCAATTTAAAAAAAGAGAAAGGCTCCAAACTCTTATCAACATGCATGTGAAAAACCAGAAGCAAATTTGGCTGTTCATACTGAGTAAACAGCAAGCAACTTTGCTTAACCAAGAGCAAGGAGCCCGAGATAAAGAGTAATGAGGAAAAGGGAGTTAGACTTCAGAATTGAACAGATGAGAATAGTCTGAGAGAATCTGCTAAAGCAGGAAGCAGGTAAACAGGAAGAGACTTCACAAGGGAACAATCATCCCTGCAACATTTCAAATTTATAATTCTTGCTGCTCCACGTCTTAGAGATTGCATGGAAAGAGGATGGCATGAATCATGCTAAAAATGCTGTCAGTAGCATCCAGGCAGAGCCTGGATTATCTTAGCAAGAGTGAAAACACAAGGCAAGGATCTGTTAGATGTGAGTAGGCATCGATCTTCTCCCTGCTACCCTGTGACTGATATTGCACTGGGCATTTGAAAGGATGCAAAAATAAGCAAGACACCAATTTGGACTTAGGAGCAAAAAAATTAATAGAGAGGTTTTTCTGTACATTGAATCCAAGGCAGTATCTTGCTATTTTCAATAAGTATGAGAAATACAGTTACTGTAGATGTTCAAAGGATAACAAACCTCCTCTGTCTGGGCTTATGAGAAAGCCTTCTTGGAGGAAATGGCATTCAGCAGGGCTGAATGAGTAGCCTTCAGATACCCGATATAAGATAGCCTATATTTGAGTAACATTTGAATCTCTCAAAATACAGAAAAATAATGTTGCAGTAGCTTGATATCTTTTGTTTGCCCTCTAGATCCTACCTGATGCTAGCCCTAGGGCACTGCATTATCTCTTATGGCTTTCACTAAACCTTGCCTATGCCTTCATAAATAGATCTTTTCTAAAACTCACTCAGTTACCCAATTTGAGTGTGCCATTTATTTCCTGGCAAGAACCTGGCACATACAGTCACTTTCAGGGTATCATATTCATATTGCTAAGCTGAAGACTCTTATCAAGCTCTAAAATATGTCTTTGCCTTTGAAGAGTGAGATATTGGAAGTTTAAGACCCCAATCTGACTATTTAAAAATTCATGAAGGAGTTGAGTTTAGACAATGGACATAAGCAGGTACATCAGTAGTTGTGCAAAGCCTTGTTTTTTCCCACATCACAATTAGTAATTGTATGTGCATATTTAGAATCAGAGGGACAGATGTGAAATACCCCACATCAGTAAGATAAACAGCCCCTAACTTTGCACTGCTGGCCCAGGCTAAAGACAAGTGATTCTCAGGCAGCCAGGATCTACAGAAATTAGGAATCTTTCTCACCTGTGCCTAAGTATGAGCCCCCCATACCTTTGTTGTTCCTGCCGCTGCCACCACCATCACATGCTCCAATGGCTTCCTACTGCTCACTGTTCCAGAAGCAGCCTGAAAAGACCAAGCAAAAGCTCGGGAATAAGGTGATTAAAATAAAATGCGCTTCTAAATTTGGGGGAGTCTGCTCCTTGCTTGGGTACAATGTTGCAAAGGCAGCCTCAACATTATTAGTAATACTACTCCCTTAGGTGAGGTAGGTTCATGTGTTCATTTTCTGATATTTATCTGCCTTTTCCCATGCCATCTGGCCTCTCCTTTTGTCATTCAGCTACCAAAGACTCAAGGCTGTGCCTGCAGGAGACTCCACTGAAATCTGGAGAGAGTACATGAGGATCACATCACTGGTCAGCATTGCCGACAAGTTGCAATTAAGGGTAACCCTCCCTTCTGCCATTTTCGCCTCAGAGACATCAACAGTTGTGTCTTCCACAGTTGTGTCTTCCCAGACTCTAGACTCCTATCAGACTGTAGGTCCCTACCCCTACCGCCTACACCCTTTCCTCGCTTCATATCTCCTCCCTCAATAATTACTCACCCCTGAAACTCCTCCACCACCCCAAAACTACTGTTTATTTCTTAGGCAGAGTTTTGCAATGTCTCTTTCTCTCACGACAGTCCAGATCCCTCATCCTGCCAACCAAGAACCTGTATTAAGGAGGCCTTCTTTTTGTAATAAGGACCTTTACACGTCAAGGCTTAGAATGCCCAAGTCATACCTTTATATTTCTGCTTCCTTTTATAGCACAAGGCAAATGTCAGCGTTCTTTTACAAGACGATCTGACCCTGGCGGACAGGTACAATCAATATTGCAGACTTTAAAGTTCTTTTTACAGTTTTCTGCACCTAGTGTGTGCTTGATAAATATTGCTGACTGATTGATTCTTGCTTTAGTAATCCAGACGGCTCATGTAGAAGGAACCAGTTTGAAAAAAATAATGTGTTTGAGTTGCAGGCTAATAAGAATTGTGCAAGCAGATTCTGACTAGGGAAAACTAGGGGAAATATCCATGATGAAATGTAATGAGCCAAAATAAAAGGTATTCTTTTTGAACTAAAATATTATATGATTTGTCCCAATAAAGTATTAATAATTTCAGCTCAATAAAATTGGGGTTGGGGAAATCTATCTATCCAAGAATATGTTGTGAAATAAAACTTCTGATGACTGAAAGTTTTGGAGCAGGGGGCTGATAATCAGTTGTTGGGGTGTGAGAAAAGAAATATTAGTGGTAGGTGGAAATCTCTTCAATACCTACACTTCAGTAGTAGGTGAAATTTTATACGCAAAACAAAATGCCACTACAGAGTATACATGTTATAAGAAAAAGACAAACTGATAGTAGAATTCAAAGAAGTCTGTTTTTTTGGATGTGAATTTCTAACTCTGAATTCTTTGAGCTCCTTTCCTTTGTTATCCAGCTGACCACAAAAGTGGAGGGGCAGCATAATCAATGTAAGGTTAAATCTTAGAGAGCATAAAAAGCTAGATTGCTATCAGAAAACAAACCTTCTGCCTTGCAGCCCAAGCCAGCCAAGAAAGCAACTAAAACCTGCATGAATTCTAGACAGTGAAAAAGGAAGTGATACCTGTGCCTTTGCTTGTCATCTAGTCATTTCCACTTGGGCTTTGCTTTCCACATCCATAACTGGTCATGCCTGGAGCCTGGAGACCTGCACTACCAAAGGATGGGTTGCTCTTGAATTTTTCTAGTTTGTATGAAATGTTTATTGCTGATTTTTAGTTTTAAGCTTCACTTTGAAATATAGCTTATTCTAGAATATTTTAACATATATACTACAAACCATTAAGACATGAAAGGTATCCTCCTTAAAGAAAACAAAAATTTTTCCTATAAAAATCTATATAATAGTTTGAATATTGTAGATCAAAAATTTTAAATCATAATCACTAGATAAATCCCCACATTTAAAAAGCAGTTATTTTTATTTTAAAATAGCCAATTTAGAGACTAAATATTACCTTTCAATGCACAAACTCCACAGAGATTTTTTTTCCTCTTTATTATTTTCTGGAAGTGGAAAGATATTTCTTAGTGGGCTAATTAAATGACCTATTAATATGAGCTAATATTTATTGAGCCAGATAATATGCTAAGCACTTTATATCCATTATCATCCATTACATTTATTCTTCACAATTCACAACACCTCTATGAAGCAGACACTATTAGAAACTCCATTTCAGTGATTAAAAAAAACTAGAGCACAGAGGAATTAAGCAATTTGCCCAGGATTGCACACCAAATTAAGTGTTAGACCCAGAATCCTATCCCAGAACTCTCCCCAATTCCAGAGCACATGCTATGCTTACTATGGTGTTCTGCTTAATTCTCCCTGATCTCAGGGTTTGTTTTGGTTTTCAGAAAATTAAGATTCAGGCCAACTCTAGAGTTTTTAAATAACCCTAAAGAGCAGCATTCAGTGGGGAAAAGTAGTTATAAATAGGCAATATTCGGCCTAAAGATGTGTACCATACAGAAGAAAGTATATGATTTTAGAGTATCAGAGTGTCAATATTTTAGGGTCAACTGTGTAATTTGTTCAGCCTTCCTCAAGTCCTCTGAGCTACAATGGGCTCCCTGAAGCTTGGCACCCGGGCAACCACCTGCATTCACTACATTCCAGAAACTGCTCTGCCCATCATTCATTGGTTGGTTATGGTGATGCCATCACAAAGTCAAACAAAACATCTCTAACTACTCTAACAACACACAGGGAAGTTCTCTGTGCCTTCCTCACTCCTCACTATCCATCTACATGACACCATTCAGCAACAATTAGCTGTTCCTTTGTCAGATGGGTAGATTGCAAAAATTTTTTCCTATTTTGTAAGTTGCCTGTTTACTCTGATGATAATTTCTTTTGCTGTGCAGAAGCTCTTTAGTTTAATTAGATCACATTTATCAATTGTGGCTTTTGTTGCCATTGTTTTTGGTGTTTTAGTCATGAAGACTTTGCCTATGCCTATGCCTGAATGTTATTGTCTCGGTTTTCTTCTAGAGTTTTTATGGTTTTAGCTTTTATGCTTAAGTCTTCAATCTATCTTGAGTGAATTTTTGTATAAGGTATAAGGAAGGGGTCTAGTTTCAGTTTTTTATATATGGCTAGCCAGTTTTCCCGACACCATTTATTTTTTTATTTTTATTTTTTTTTTATTGCATTTTAGGTTTTGGGGTATATGTGAAGAACATACAATATTGTTGCATAGGTACACACGTGGCAGTGTAATTTGTTGCCTTCCTCCCCTTCACCTATATCTGGCATTTCTCCCCATGCTATCTCCCCGCAACTCCCC
>PVKP010028720.1:0-29801 GCA_004027715.1 Plecturocebus donacophilus | reverse complement strand
CTTTCTCCTCTTTCTCTCTTTCTTTCTCAGGGTCCGTGTCTGTCACCCAGGCTGGAGTGCAATGTTGAGATCTCAGTTGACTGCAACCTCTGCCTCCTGGGCTCAAATGATTCTCCCACCTCAGCCTCCTGAGTAGGGGGGACTACCAGAACATACAACCATGTCCAGCTACTTTTAAAAAAAAATGTTTTTTTGCAGAGACTGGATCTTTCTATGTGGTCCAGTATGGTTTTGAACTCCTGAGCTCAAGCAATCCATCAGCCTCGGACTCCCAAAGTCCTGGGATTATAGGCATGAGCCACCACACCTGGCCCAAATATTTTATTTTGAAGGTGCAACTGACAGTAAACCACACCATCAACTTAATCACAGCTTTTCAAGGAGAAAACAAAACCCAGAAAAAATAGAAACCCTATATATCAATGTTACACATTATTTGTAGAGCATAATTCTGATTTCTCAAATATTAAAGTGAGCCTGAGAATAAAGAAAAACTAAATATTAATCATTATCAAGAGACAAAAGATAATGTTCTTTCCTTTTCCCTATCCAGTGTGAAGTTGTGGCACAGACTGCGGGCTGCCCTAATATCCTTTCTCTCCTCTTGCTTCGATAATAGAATTCCCAAATTTTAACTACACCTCTGACTGCCAAGCTGGAGATGGCCAAATAACCAAGTGTGGGGAAGCCAAAAGCTTGGCTTGAACATGAGCAGAAGAGATCTGCTACTTTTGGGGTCAGGCCAGTATCTGAAATGGGCACGTCTTTCCACTGTCTCTTCTGCTTCTGCAGGCTGGGATGCAAGCATGACAGCCGGATCAAGAAGAGCCACCTGAGACCTAGAGAGGGAAGACACATACTGGAGACTGCAGATCCTCCAGAGAATCCTGGACCACCCATCTGTGGACTGTGGGAGACAGAAGTAAGAGTTATAAGCCACCATATTTTGGGGCCTCTTTGTTATGTCGTTCTCACGTTTTCCCTAATACAGACATTTTACTAGCAAAGACTTAAATGTAAGCATTTTCTATATAATACTGCGTGGTTATATATCTTCTACAACAGTTTCTTAAAAATCGTTTATAGTCATGGCTAGTTAGAAATGACAAGCCAGGTCAGGCACGGTGGCTCATGCCTATATAATCCCAGCACTTTGGGAGGCCGAGGGGGGCGGATCACCTGAGGTCGGGAGCTCAAGACCAGCCTGACCAACATGCAGAAACCGTGTCTCTACTAAAAACACAAAATTAGCCGGACATGGTGGCGGGAGTCTGTAATCCCAGCTACTGGGGAGGCTGAGGCAGGAGAATCACTGGACCCCGGGAAGTGGAAGTTGAGGTGAGCCAAGATCGCGCCATTCATTGCACTCCAACCTGGGCAACAAGAGAGAAGAGAGAAACTCCGTCTCAAAAAAAAAAAAAAAAAAGAAAGAAAGAAATGTGAACATCTGTCCAGTGCTTCATAAAAATCAACAGAACATCCAGGACCAGGTCAAAGATTGGCCCTGACAGCAAACAATCAACAATGCTCAGTTCTTCTTTCATGGTCTCTGAGTTCCAAAATCAAGCACGCTTTCCCAAGAGAAGGGAGGTCCGTAAGCTACACAATTCCAAGGGCTATGGATTAATTCACTGATGACCCATGTTCCAAGCAGGAAATGTGCCTGAAACTGAGGGAATGAACAGAGATGGGCTGTTCATTCTCTCAGGAATGAGGGCTAGGCTGGTGGAAGAGCAAAAGAGAAATAAAATAAGTTGTTTATCCTGCTTTGCATTTCAAACTTTCTTCAAAAAGTCTGAAGGACTTTGGGAAGATGAAACATAAAAAGAAACTGATAGGCTTCCACTGAGAAAACTGAGTGTCCAAAAGAAGAGCAGGTGCCCTGAGAAAATTAAATAAAGGCGAAGGAAGAGCTAAGAGTGTCTCAAGCCTGGGTGATCAGAAGTGACTGCCAGGGGGCTGTGTCTGAGGCCTCGTGAACTCAGCCACCAACATCATCTCTAGTCCCTCTACAGGGACACCAGTATGGAAAAGGAAGAGTCTGCAGAACAATCCATCTTTGGCAATCTAGAGATCCAGATTTTCGGAAAATTTCACTTTACAATGGATTATTTACAGCAAGAAAAGCACTCACAAGTGAGGAAGGCCATGCTATCCAAAAGAACGTTTCTTTCTCAGGTGCGGAATGGAGGACTCAGTTCAAGTGAGTCCCTAGGCTCACAACAGAAACAGAAGCCCTTGGTTTCTCAGGCCTCTCTGACTTAGGGTTATAGAAATGATATTCACTGTCAAAGCAAGCGTTGAGATGATTATTTCACACCAGATATCAGACAATAAAATGGAACAACACTGTTTTGACATGCTATTTCTTTTAACTCTAGGTCACATCAAGTAAAATAAATTTTAAAAGATGTTAGAAGGCCCAGAATTAGACAGAAAATGGAAAATTTAAAATCTACATCATTCAGCTTAAAGTTTTCAAAATGTTGCTCCCTTTTCAGAAGACACAGGTGTGAAAGGAATCATCAAGATTCAAGTAATTTGCCAGATTAATGATAATATTGATTCAGATTCAAATCTTCTACTTCGGTAAACACTTCAGTACAATAATGATCCATTTGGTTTGAAGGATACTAGAAAAAAATAATAAATATATAACAAATACACTGGTAATAAAATTGGTATATTCTAAAACCTGTTACTTCTGTGACAGTAAAACAACATACTGCAGATTTCAAAATGACTCTTTAAGTTTTGAAATTGATTATCACTGAAATATCAGTATTTTTTCTAGTGATTTGTAATAACTACTAGAGTTTATATCTATTAATTTCAAGTTTGATTAACTTTTAAATTTAGCAATGCAGCATCAAAAGCAAGTATCTTTCTGATTAACAAACGTCCAATCACCTGATGTGCACAACGTTTGGAAGATTATGCAGTTGGTGGGACATGACATAGTGAAGGGGACATCATCTATCAAGAAAACAAAGCTTTTTTGTGAATCTAGACCAATGGCAGCTTTGACATCATGAAAGACAGTAATTGTGGAACCCAACTGATCTAAAAGAATAACATTTACTTTGGTTCTTAATAAAAGTATCAATTAAAAAAGGGAGAAGGGCTGGGCGCAGTGGCTCGCTCCTTTAATCCCAGCAATTTGGAAGGCCAAGGCGGCCAGATCATCTGAGATCAGCCTGCCCAACATGGCAAAACCCCGTCTCTACTAAAAATGCAAAAAGTTAGCTGGGTATGGTAGCAGGCACCTGCAATCCCAGCTACACAGGAGGCTGAGGCAGGAGAATCATTTGAACCCGGGAAGTGGAGGTTGCAGTGAGCTGAAACCTGCACCACTGCACTCCAGCCTGAGCAACAGAGCAAGACTGTCTCAAAAACAGAACAAAAGAAAAAGGAGAGAAGCAATTAAGTATCATAGGCAAGATTCAGTCTATCTATGCCATATTATTTCTTGTGTGGTATCCAAAGCCAGAAGTATCTAAAGTAGTATACATTTCATTCTATAAGTCTCGATGCTTTCTGTGATGATGACTCAATTAATAGTGACCTTTTGCTATCAATAACCTGCTGACGACACTGAGTCGTTCCTCAAAAGCCTTACCAGGAAGACAGCACCATAAGTGATTGATGGCACCTTTGACATGGAGTACAAAAATTAAGCAAGAAAAGTGATTTGACTTCACATACTGATGGCCTGATAGATACAAGGCAGCCTGTTTTCAAGCACAAATAATTTTTACTGACCTTAGCAGGAATGGTGGAGTAAAGACTTCTGAAAATCCTCTCCTTCATAAAAGCAATAAGAGCACTGACAAAAATTGTCAGTCAACTTTTTCAGAACTCTAGAATTTAACTAAAGGTTTGCAGCAATCTGGGTGGTATTTATTAAAAAATAAATAAATAAATTTTGGTAAGAACACAGAGCTATGTGGTGTGTTTAGCCTACCTTAATCTCGCCTCCCACTTTCTAACTCCACGGTAGCCTTGAAAACCAACAGCCTTCAATTGTGGTGAAAACCAGCAGCCTGGAAGCCACTTGTGGGGGCATAATAGAGTTGGAACTTCTTCAAAGGCCCATTCCCAGAAAAACTATCATTATTTGAACTCACTAGTGGTGTCAAGGAAAGCTCCACTCACACAGCTTGCTTATTTAACCTGACCTGGTACTTATCCAATGAGAACAGTCTTGTGCCCAAAGGTATTTGTCAAAAATAATCAGCTGCAATTGTTTAACATCAGGGCTGCCTCAGGCGGTGAAAACAGCTGGGACAAACAATAACCAAACCAAAAAGCTTAAAAAAAAAAAAGAAAAAAAAAGCGAAGGCAGGGAATGTGATATCCATACAAAGCCTGAAAAACACTGACATATTCCCTAGAATCTAAAAGGTTCCATGTAGGCATAGGGCTGTGTGTGTATTTAGGTTGTGCACACATGCTCATGGAATACCTGAGAAGGTGCTAAGCTCTCACCTCTGGCTAACCCTGATACTTGGCAGAAACAGGAAGTAAAGGCAAAGATGGAGTTAGAAGCTACCTGATAAAGTATTCCAAGCATGCTCCAACATATACAATCGGGCCTCTCTGCAAAAACTGAGAGACTTACTGGTTCCCTTCCAGGAATGTAAGGAAATCTCTGTCCAATCATTAGCTGACTATTAACCTAAGTGGGTAGAGATTTCACTGGTCACACATGACAAATAATACAGACTTTACAGAATTATAGTGGACCTTTAAAATCACGGGTTTGTACTGCACGAGTTCACTTATACATGGATACTCTTTTGCCGCTATCACCCCTGAGACAGTAAGATCAACAGCTCCTCTTCTTTCTCCTCCTCAGCCTATTCAATGTGAAGATGAAGAGGAGGATGACCTTTATGATGCTCTACTCCCACTTAATGAATAGTAAATATATTTTCTTAATAACACTTTCTTATATCTAGCTTATTTTGCTGTAAGAATACAGTATATAATACATAAAACACATCAAATATGTATTAATTGATTGTTTATGTTATTGGTAAGACTTTCAGTCAACAGTAGGCTATTAGTAAAGTTTTGGAGGAGCTGAAAGTTATACATGGATTTTTGACTGCACTGAGGGGGTACCCCTAAGTCCTGCATTGTTAAAAGGTTTGAACTACAGTTCAGGAAAGTCACAAATAACAACAACAAACTGTAGGGATTGAGAAGAATCTGATTTCTGGAACAGCCACATTATATTATTTCATATGTCCAGTTTTCAACATCAAAAAGTGTAAACCATAAAAAAAAGAAAACTCCAAACAAATAAGAAAATATGGTTTGTGCACAAGAAAAAAGCAGACAATAGAAACTATCCCTGAGAAAGCCCAGATATTAGACTGTACTGGACAAAGACTTTAAATCAGCATTTTAAATATGATCAAAAAACTAAGACCATGTCTCAAGAATTAAGGAAAAGCAAGCGAATGATGTCTTACCAAATAGAGTACCAATAAGACAGAAATAATAAAAAGGAACCATATAGAAATTCTGATATGAAATGTGTAAGAACTAAAATTTAAAAATTACTAGAAGGGCTCTGCAAGAGATCTGAACAAGCAGAAGAAAGAATCAGCAAACCTTAAGATAGGTAGGTCAATTCAGATGACCTGATCTGGGGAACAGAAAGATAAAATTAACAGAGCTTTGGAAATCTATGGGATACATCAAGCACACCAACAAACACATAATGGGAGTACTAGGAGAGGAAAGAAAGGAGGAGAAAGAATATTTGAACATATAGTGGCTGAAACCTCCCTAATTTGAAGAACAGCTCTAATCGGCTGGGTGCAGTGGCTCACACCTCTAATCCCAGCACTTTGGGAGGCAAAGGTGGGAGGATCAGTTGAGCCCAAGTGTTCAAGACCAACCTAGACAAAATAGTGAGACTCTGTCTCTATAAAACATGCAAAAATTAGTTGGGTGTGGTGGCACATGCCTGTAGCCCCAGCTGCTTGGGATGCTGACACGAGAGAATTGCTTGAGCCCAGGAAGTTGAGGCTGCAGTGAGCCATGATTGCATCACTGCACTCTAGCCTGGGTAACAGAGTGAGACTCTGTCCAAAAAACCCAAAAAAGAACATTAATCAACACATCCTAAAAGCTCTACAAACTCTAGGTAGTACAGACTCAAAGAGATCTACACCTAAATATAATCAAACTGTTGAAAGTCAAAGACAAAAAGAGAATTCTGACAGCAGCAAGAGAACAGCAACTTATAGAAAAGGGATCCTTAGTAAGAGGTTTCTTTAACCTCTCCAAAGAAACCATACAGGAGAGAGGCAGTGGGATGACATAAAATGCTGAAAGAAAAAGACTGTCAACCAGCAATTCTATATCCAGAGAAGCTGCTCTTCAAAAATGAAGAAGAAATTAAGTCATTCCCAGATAAATGAAAACCAGGAGGAATTAGTTAGCAAATCTGCCTTTGAAGAAATGCTAAATGGAATCCTTCAGGCTGAAATGAAAGGACTTTCCAATCCATAGGAAGAAATAAAGAGCAGCAGTAAATGTAACTACAAATGTAAATATAAAAGACAGTAAAACTGTGGTTTTTGTTTGTAACTCTTGTTTTCATCTTATCTGATTTAAAAGACAACTGCACAAAGCACTAATTACAAACCGGTGGTAATGAGCATACATTGTATAAAGATTTAATGTTTATGACAGTAACAACAAAAAGAAGTGGGGACGGCAGAGAACTATGTAGGAGCAAAGTTTTCATACGTTATTATAATTAAGTTAATATTAATCCAAATTAGATTGTTATAAATTAGAGTATTAATTGTAATCCCCATAGTAACCACTATAAAAATGACTTAAAATATATAGTAAAAGAAACAATAAAGGAATTAAAGTGTCATAATACAGAATTTCTATGTACTACAAAAGGAGACTGTTATGGGTTGAACTGTGTCCCCTAAAAAGATGTAAGGTAAGTCCTAACCTCCAGAAGCTGTGAATGTGATATTACCTGGAAATAGCATCTTAATAGATATAATCAAGTTAAAATGGGGTCATAATGAATTAGGGTGGACCCTAATTCAATGACTGTGTATAAGAGGAGGACATTTGGAAACAGAGACAGAGAAAAGAATGCCAGGTGAAGGCTGATACAAAAACTGGAGTGATACGTCTAAAAGCCATGGAACGCCAAAGACTGTCAGCAACCACTAGAAGCTGGGGGACAAGAACAGAACAGCTTCTCCCTCAGAGTTCCCAAAATACCCAGTTTGTGGTAGTTTGTTACGACAGCTAAACCAATACAAAGGCAATAATAAAAGAATACAGAAACAATAACAAAAAATGAACAAGAGTTCTGCTGAGGTAGGAAAAATAAAGGCTGAAAATATAGAAGCCACTTAACTAGAAGATTCATGTCTGAAATTTCAACCAATCAGAATGTAGTTTGATATTCCTTATAACATTGCAAAATAAATGCTGATACAGAGTATGCTCTTAAAATATTTTAATGTGGCTCACACTTGTAATCCCACCACTTTGGGACGCTGAGGCGGGCAGATCATGAGGCCAAGGGATTGAGACCATCCTGGCCAACATGGTGAAACCCTGTCTCTACTAAAAATACAAAAATTAGCTGGGCATGGTGGTGTGCACCTGTAGTCCCAGCTACTTGGGAGGCTGAGGCAGGAGAATGGCTTGAACTCAGGAGGCAGAGGTTGCAGTGAGCTGAGATCGTGCCACTGCACTCCAGCCTGGCAACAGAACGAGACTCCACCTCAAAAAAAAAAAAAAATTTTAACATTCAACTATAACGTCTACTTCCTTATGATCATATATTAGAAACAGACTTAACCACAGTATTTTCTCTAATCAATGTTATATTGATAGTAAATTTGCTGCAGCAGTTTTTAAAAACACCCAATTAATACATGCTATAAAAAGAAACCATTTCCCCCCTCTAACTAACGGACAATTGGGGGTTTTCAGGATTATGCTAAACCATCAGTTTGATTTTCTCTAGCCTACATGCAGCATCCTCTGATCCTAAAAGTGATTTATTAAACACGGATTTTGTGCATGATATTTGATAGTTCTGATACAACACATGCAAATAAAGGAGTTCTGAGCAGTAGGAGTCTATAATAATAATAACCCTTATGTTTCCAACTTAGGACATAATCATTATTTACTGTGAAATGATATTAAAGAATTTTTTAACTTAAATTCTGAAAGTTTAATATTTTCAAGTGGAGTGTTTCTGTGGTAGGTACAGGAATATGCAGAAAACAGATATATATTAGACCTAAAAGCAACAATTGAGTATCTTAGAAATAAACAGAAGCAGACAAAGGAAATGGACTTTGCTTTCTGACAAATATGCAGAATGTCCCTCAACTATTCTATGAACCATTAACTTCATTACCCACCTTTCTGTTCTACATCATGAATCACCTGAAAATTCCATTACCTACCTGATATAAAATACAAGGATTTCATTTTATTAAGTGCTGAATTAGCAAGCGCCTAAGGTAGCCTTTCATAGGCTATTAGAGCAAAGAAGTCAATACAGAGGGCATCATGGAACAGAAACGTGTAAAGGAAACTACGTGG
Organism: Plecturocebus donacophilus; assembly: GCA_004027715.1. Taxonomy (NCBI): domain Eukaryota; kingdom Metazoa; phylum Chordata; class Mammalia; order Primates; family Pitheciidae; genus Plecturocebus; species Plecturocebus donacophilus. The sequence continues at coordinate 21,185 of PVKP010028720.1, read as the reverse complement.
ATTGCCTTACGTGTTAGCCATTCTCTGTGCTTGTGAAGGAATGTCAAAGGCAGCTTTTCTCAATGGTTTGAGCATAACTGACTTCCTAAATTAATGAGGAAGATAAAGCCCACAGGTCGCGTATTACGGAGTTTCAACTACACTGATTTTGACAGGTGACATGAAAGCCTTCTCAGCTATTCCAGGTAAAATTAAGGATTCAGGGGACTGGCAATGTAAAATGCCTCTTAAGATGTAAATTAAACCATATACGTACCAAATGCCCTCCTATATAAATGGGAATGTACACTAGAACACTAGAATACTAAAAGATGAAGGAGGAATAGGGTGTGTCATAGTTGAAAATGTAAATTCTCAGGTTTTTCAAGTATGTTAAAGTGACAGTGATCTTTATATTTATTTTAAAAGATTGTTTCCTCAAAAAATATACACATAAGAGAGACATGACCCGGAATGGATATTCAACTATGATTATAATATTCCTCTCCTCTCCTCCCTTCCCCTCTCCTCTTCTCTTTCTTCTCAAGATACAGGGTCTTGCTCTGTGGTTCAGGCCAGAGTGCAGTTATACGATCATAGCTTACCACAGTCTCGAATTCCTGGGTCCAAGTGATGATCCCGCCTCAGCTTACTGAGTAGCTGGGACTATAGACTTGTGCCACCATACCCAGACAATTTTAAACAACTTTTTGTAGACAGGTCTCACTGTATTGCACAGGCTGGTCTCAAACTTCTGACCTGAAGCAGTCCTCCTGCCTTGGCCTCCCAAATAGCTGGGATTACAGGTGTGAGCTACTGCACCAGGCCAAACATTCGTTTCTTTATAAAAGATTTCCTAAGGCCTTTTCACTCATCTTGACAACTATTGTATCCCTATGTTCTTTTCCTCTCAGGAAAATTATCGGCTCTTTCGGGAACAAATATCCATGTGTCACTGTATTTTATAAGCAATATTTAATAACTGGGTCAATGGCAAGAGGGAAAAAATGACGGCGGTGGTTGAGAAGCTCAGAAGTTTTATTGTTTTGTTTTTAACTTCTGTTTAAGTTCAGGGTACATGTGTAGCCTTGAGACACAGGTAAACTTGTGTCGTGGGAGTTTATTGTACAGATTATGTCATTACCCAGATATTAAGCTCAGCATCCATTAGCTGTCCTTCCTGATGCTCCCCCTGCTCCCACCCTGCCATGGCCCCAGTGACAGGCTCAGTGTGTGCTGTTCTCCACCATGTCTCCACATGTTCTCATCATTCAGCTCCTACTCGTAAGCGACCTGTGGTATTTGGTTTTCAGTTCCTGTGTTAGTTTGCTGAGGATAATGGCTTCGTACCATCTGTGTCCCTGCAAAGGATATGATCTCATTCTTTTTTATGGTTGCATAGTATTCCATGGTGCATATGTTCCACATTTCTTTATCTAGTCTCTCACTGATGAGTATGTAAGTTGATGCCATGTCTTTGCTATTGTGAATCATGCTCCTATGAACATACCTATGCATGTGCCTTAATAATAGAATGATTTATATTCCTTTGTCTATGTACCCAATAGTGAGATTCATGGTGTTTCTGTCTTTAGGTCTTTGAGAAATCTCCACGGTCTTCCACAATGGTTGAACTAATTTACACTCCCATCCACAGTGTGTAAGCATTCCTTTTTCCCCATGCCCTCGCCAGCATCTGTTATTTTTTCACTTTTTAGTAATCGCCATTCTGACTGGTGTGAGATGGTACTTCGCTGTGGTTTTGATTTGCATTTCTCTAACGATCAGTGATGTTGAGGTTTTTTTTTTTTCATATGATTGTTGGCTGCATGTATGTCATCTTTTGAAAAGTTTCTGTTCATAGCTTTTGTCCACGTTTAATGGGGCTAATTTATTCTTGCAAATTTGTTGAAGTTGGAGAAGTTCAGAAGTTGATACTGCAGTGTGGATTAAAGCATCTCAGGACAACCATAAATGATCTGGCTGTTTATGTTCTCACACTACGTTTAGCCTCTCAACCCTGCTTCCTTATCATATAGACACTGGAACTGAGAACAACAGGAAGCCCACGAGATAGGTCCCTGAATAAATTATTGATGGTCATATAAACAGAATTTTTAAGTAATGCACTTTCATGTTCTTGTGTTCCTCAGGAAGAGAGAGGTACCCATTATTTTCAACATTTACCCACAAAATAGCTCATTTTCCCCAGAAAATATACCTGGCACAATAAGGATCAAATAAGATGCAGCAGCAACAAAGTGCGATCTGTTCTATTTTTAAGTTCATTTATCTTGGGGTCCTCCTGTCTATATGTAATCACGAGGCTGACTCACCCAGACTTAACATTACAGACAAAGACTCAGTAGTAGGAAGCAACAAGCTTTGTAAATTTTTCTGAGGAGTGGCTGAGATGAACAAAAGCTTTGGCTTCTCAGGCAGGGCTGGAATGAGGGGCTGAAGACCGGACAAGTGAACAAGCGGGCTGTATCACAGAACAAAGAGGCTGAGACCCAGGTACGGGCAGAGATGCGAGTGTTTTTAGTGGAAGGGACTGACTAAAGCCTCCGGATGCTCAAACCCGGATCTAGCGGAGAAGCTGAAGAGTTAGGATGTTAGGTAGAGCCTACAATCTTGCTGAAGGGAAGACGCATGTCAATTTCATCTTTTCTCAGTATTAGTCAGATCAATTTGCAGGCAATAGAAGGACAGTCCTTTCATCCACATCTTCCCTTCCAGAGAGGATGTTCCCAGCTCTCAGAATAAGGCTCACAATGAAGCATGATAAACAAAAAAATGTATATGGGCTGTTTCATTATTTGACAAAAGTTTACTCTCTTGTAATATTCAGAAAGATACAAACTTCTGTTTCTAGTTTTTGGTGTTTCACTGACCTCTTAAAATTTATTCACAAATGCCAAGATAAGAATCAACTAGGGCATTGATGATTATAAATGGCAGAAAACAGTGCCAACAGTTAGATCAAACCACACACTGACGTGTCTCAAAAGCTATATGTGGACGGTTGAATTACAATTTTTTCCTTTCCATTTCCTTGCTGAAAATAAACTAGCATGTCTTTTTATTCATCAAGGGGGGGAAAAGATTTTGTATACATCAGTGCAGAATATATTTACATATTATTCTATTATTCTAGAAAGTATGAACCCTAAGGAAAAGAAATGTTTAAAGACACAGCTTGAACTGCTGAGTTCATTTTGGAAAATCTGTATTGCTTTGATGAAACATAAGCACAGCATGTATTGAGTTTGCTATTATTTTGAAACTATGAGGCATTTTTTAAAACTCGGCCAATGCAAACATATTATTAATGTTCATAAATTACCATGCCACAAAAGTCCTTGACAGGTATCTACTGTCTTTTGCCAGATGAATTTATTTCACTAAATATATAATTAGGTTAGAATATGAGGTCATTGAAGTAGAAGTAAACATACAAAAATCTAGGGTAGCAGGAAGCTGATTTGTTATAGTGATTAAAAGATTTCCAAACCAAAAACAGATGGGATATTTAAAATACCACTATTTGTAATTAACCTTATGATGACATGTACCATAAATATACTAAATGTAAATCCTGAGCAATACTATATAGTTATATTTTATTTTAATTCAAGCTAAATAAAATGTAGCATAATATCAATGTGCGTATTAGTGTCAACATTTTTTGGCGATATTTCACAAAGTAATATGTTTAAAAATATATAATTTGTTTTATTATAATTTGAATATAGGAAGACTCCTTAATAAGAAGTACTTGCAATCAAGATTAATCAGTTTGCCCTCTCTGGTGCAAGTTGTAAGTAATGTACTAAAATTCTCATACAATTTTGAGACATGCAAGTCTCTTAAGGGGAGGTAAGTTAATTTAAACTATTCATGATAGAGGGAGGACCCGGATAACTTTTTGTTTGTTTGTTTTTTGCTTCAAAAAGCTTCATTTCCATTTGGTCCAAGGCTTGTGAAGGCAGTTAGAAAGTTGCCTACTGGCTGGAGGGAGAGGCTTAGGCAGATGCCCTGTTACTTTGCAAGGGCCCCTTCAGAAGTCGCTGGGCTAAGCAGGCTCTTAGTCGTGCTTGAGAGTGAGCCTTTCGAAGAGATACTCACCCAGCCCAGGCTGTGGGCTGGCCAGCCTGCGGAGATTGGTCAGGTGGTCCGCCCATCTTCTTGATGAGTTTCACTTCCTCACCTAGGAAGTGACTCTCCAGGAAGTCACAGAGATGGGGGTCTGTGTGGGCAGAATCCAGGGCATGAAGGTCCAAAGGGGCCTTGTTCAAATTTTTTAAACATTTTAACTTTTATTTTAGGAGCAGGGGTACATGTGCAGGTTTGTTACATAGCTAAATTTGTGACCTGGGGGTTTGGTGTGCAGATTATTAGTCATCCAGGTACTAAGCATAGTACCTGACTTTTTTTTTCTGAACTTCTCCCTCCTACCCCCGATCTCCCTCCTCCCCACATCTCCCTCAAGTAGGCCCCAGTATCTGCTGTTCCCCTCTATCTGTCCATGTGTTCTCATTATTTAGCTCCCACTTTTAAGTGAGAGCATGTGGTATTGGGTTTTCTGTTCCTATGTTAGTTTGATAAGGATAATGGCTTCTAGTTCCGTCTATGTTCCTGCAAAGCACATGACCTTGTTCTTTTTTATGGCTGCACAATATTCCATGGCGTATATGTACCACACTTTCTTTATCCAGTCTATTGTGGATGGGCATTTAAGTTGATTCCATGTCTTTGCTATTGCGCATAGTGCTGCAATGAACATATCCATGCACGTATCTTAAATCCATAAAATCCAGATACTTTCTATTTTCCTTACTGCTCAAGAGCTTTAATAGCTTTTTCCTATCAGTCAATCCACAAAAGTAAAACCAAGACAAACTGCCTGATTTTCATTTCTCCTCTCTAGTGGAGATTTTAAAAAGCAGTGAAAGATAAGAAGCAGGAAGAGAAGGAAGAAGTTAAGAGCCTAGATAATCTACAAAGTCAATAATCATATAATAAGCTCATTTGTTCTAGACAATCCGAAAGATGCTATCTGTCCCTGTGGTATTTTAGCAAGGCAAATAAACATAATGCATTCCTTAGATGAATTTTCCCTAACCGTTCAGTACATCTTCACAGACCCGTCACTTGTGAGAAACATGTATGACAACCATTCCCAAACTCTTCCAAAACTGGATGCTCAGCAGACTTCAATACGTGAGGCATGTAGTCAAGGAACGGTTAATAAGCTCAACTTTGAGCTATCACATCATTCCACACACGTTTATTAAGTGTATGAAGTGTGTGTTATCACAAGCACTGATATACAAAGATGCATAATACAACATCTCTCTTACGATGTAACAGTCATGTTGGATTTGTACATAAGTAATCATGATGCACCACGATGACTGCCCAAAGAGACAGACACCTGTTGAACACAGGTGCTACGAAGCACAGCAAGCATGTGGGAAGAGCTTGGAAAGGCTTCCTTGAAGATGCAGTGGAGTAGAGAGCAGTGCAAATTAGAACAGACTGGAAATCAGCTCAGCGGCTAACTGGCTACGTGGTTTAGCCAGTTATTCAAGGTTTCTAACCCAGGGCTTTTCAATCAACAAAACAAAAATAATAGCCAGGCACAGTGGCGTGTGCTTGTAGTCCCAGCTGAGGCAAGGGGATCCTTTGAGCCCAGGAGTTCAAGGCTGCAGAGCGCTATGATCTCATCTGTGGATAACCACTGCACTCCAGCCTAGGCAAGAAAGTGAAACCCCATCTCAAAAAAGTGGGCAAAAGAAAACTGAGGATAACAGTATCTATATAGCGAGCCTGTTGTAAGAAGAAAAAGAGATCACACAAGTAAAGCACTCGGTTTCTTGAAACCAGTAAGCACTTGATAAATTGTACTGATTTTATCAGTTACCAGTGATTTCTGGTGCCTCGGCAGCAGCAGCCATTGTGCCACTTATCACTGGTCTCACGGCACCTTGTTGTGTTATTTTCAGACAGAATTTTAGCTGTAGGCTGCCTATCACTCTGAGGACAAAACTAAGCAATGTAGTTTTAAGAGTAATCAAATTCATAAACCACTTCACTTTCTATAAGGTCAGACTTCATTAAAGAGGAATATGCAAGGGTTATTGCATTAGCAATATCAATAGGAAAGCAAACACAGGGAAAACACATCTTATTTGCCACTACAGGGGCAATACATTAGCCAACACATGTAGTAGCAAATATTAGTATGTCTGATTAACACATTACTACCACCATCATGTGGTAAGTATATAATCAGAAAAAGGTAATGTAAAAATTTCAGGCTGGGTGCAGTGGCTCACGCCTGTAATCCTAGCACTTGGGGAGGTCGAGGCAGGTGGATCACCTGAGGTCAGGAGTTCAAGACCAGCCTGGCTAACGTGGTGGAAACTCGTCTCTACTACAAATACAAAAATTAGCTGGGCACGGTGGTGGATGCCTGTAATCCCAGCTACTCGGGAGGCTGAGGCAGGAGAATCACTTGAACCCGGGAGGTGGAGGTTGCAGTGAGCCGAGATCAGGACACTGCACTCCAGCCTGGGAGACAGAGCGAGACTCTGTCGGAAAAAAAAAAAAAAAAAAAAAGATATATAGGAAGGCATCATAAGGGTACTACTGAAGGAACAAACAAATAAGAATGTAATAGAAAAATTAAGTACCCTGAATGTCCTAAAGGGCTTATTCTTGTCCTTTAGGCAACAGAGACTTTAAGATCACATAAAGCATGCTTACTGTTTTATCTGCTGATTCTATTACCACAAGCAAGTTTACTACAGGATTGTATAAGCCCATAGATACGTTTCTTCGATTCCAGAGTGTTTTTCTCACAATATACATGTTTGAGGTATCTCTTGCCAGCTATATAATAATTTAAATGCATCCTATGTTGTTTTTTAAGGGTAGTGATTTTACAATAAGGAATGCAGATGTTCCAGACAGATACCTCACTACTTGTCTGCCTATTGGTGGTAAAGAGTTCTCCTTCCCTTCCTTTTATTCACTCCACATGTATTCGATATTCACTATAGAAAGTGCCACACACAATGCTCGACTCTTGAGAAGCCTTAAAAGCGATCCTGTGTTAAGTGGAATATGCATCCTCTATTTCTATGGAGATTGAATAAAATGTACTCTTAACAGATGTATCTTTCCTCAGCATACTTTTAAATAATGATAAAAACTTTGGTGTTTTCCTTTATTTAACTTTCTCTTTAAACTGTTCGTTTTAAAAAAACAAAAGTTGGTAAAAGGGTTTTTTAAAAAAACTCAGAGTCAGGTGAGTAAGAAGTGAACAGAGAATGAAGAGAAAGAAAAACAGCCCAGCCAAGTGCTCGCTAATTAAAGTCTGTTGCGTGAAGCATCTTCCAAAAACACAAGAAGGCTGAGTTTACCTATAAAATTCTCAAGAAATCCTTGCCCTGAAGGTATTAAAGCATCAGGGTAGTTATTTCAAGAGTGGATTCCTTCAACCCCTACAGTTAGAAAGTCACCACCTTCATTTGCTCTTATATTTTTCCTGTGTTCATCTTCTGCTTTTTTTCTTATTGGCGAACTCTGTTTGGCACCCTTGAGATAAATCAAGTAATTTCTGTGGAGTGGTCTAAGCCTAGTGAGAGGAAAATAGAAATTTCCAAGGTATTGCTGTGCAAGGCACGGAGGAGCAGCACCAGACTTAGGCTCCCTTCCCTACTGCCCTTTTTGACACTAGGAAGCCATGCAAGCCTTCTGGGGCTCAGTCCCCTCTCCTGTTCCATGAGGATGTGTCTGTGGAATCCTGAGTGCTCTGGGCTCCGCCATGCAGAGGAGGATGAGAAGAAACAGCGAGGTGTGAAGGTCTGGTCAAAGTGACAAAGGAAGAGTCTGACCAGTAAAAGCTCTCACTTTGAGACGGTGTAGACCTTTGGTTCCTGCATACCTTTGTTTGTTTCCTTTTGCTCTGTTTCTTTTGGATGGCTTTCTCCCTGGGTGTGGCGTCACAGCCTGGATTACCTCCCACACATAAAGTGCATAGGAGTGGGTGGCTTTCTGTGGGGACCAATTCTCACCCTTGAACCTCATTTACTTCATCATCTTCTGCTGCCTCTTCTGGCCAGAGGTTAGGATTTCAAAGTTCAAGACTACAGTGCAGGCTCTACAATTTATTTTATGATCCATTTTTTTTTTTTTTTTAGACAGTCTTGCTCTGCCCCCCAGGCTGGAGTGCACTGACACAATCTTGGCTCACTGCAATCTCTGCCTCGTGGACTCATGCCATTCTCCTGCCTCAGCCTCCTGAGTAGCTAGGATTATAGGCACCGATCACCACGCCTGGATAATTTTTGTATTTTTAGTACAGACAGGGTTTCGCCATGTTGGACAGGCTGGTCTCGAACTCCTGACATCAAGTGATCCACCCGCTTCGGCCTCCCAAAGTGCTGGGATTACAGGCCTGGGCCACTGCGCCTGGCCGGCTCTTCCTTCGTTCATTCTCGTATTCACTCATTTATTGAGTCACTACTGAGTGGGATAGATCCAGGGACAGATATAACAAGGTTGTTGCCCCAAAGTGATAATGTAGGAGGAAAGGCCAACATGATACATACTTCAAAGGATTTTAAAAATAGAATGTCATGACAATCAGAACCTGCTATCACTCCAACTGCGATCCAGGAACTAAACATGTGGTGTTTTCCAGGTAAAGTATAAAGTGGTGCTTCACATCTTTTGCTGATTTTTAGAAGCTGTTCTGGAGCAGCTATTCAGAGGTCGAGAAGTCTGGCACTACTGCAGGCGCTGAGCACTAGGATTTGCTGTACACGCAGTATTAGCTGCTGCAATCTTGCAATCAATTAAAATGCGGACTCTATTCCAAGGAGTATTTGGTTAGTTACCTCAGAGCCAACACAGGAATTTTTTGTCCTGTGTTTACTTCTACTTGAACTTCTCTATCTATTGTGGTCCCTGGATCCCTGATCAGATCTTTTCCAATCCAAAAAAAAAACTGGCTGTTATCATAAACCCTATACTGATGGGGCCTGTTTCCCTTCCTACCTACCACACATCCAGTGCATCTCCTGGTCTTCACGATGTATGCCTCACATTTACTGCAAACACAGCAAGACTGTCACAGCTCTTAGCATATTTGATTTTTTTACGTAGAATCACTTTGCTTTTTCAAGTGTTGAGTCAAAGTGTTAAGTAAAAGTTGACATGCCTGCAACTTATTTTTAAATAGCAAATCATAACCATCTCACACTTTCTAAAGCACTAAACTTAACATATAAATCATATATCCTTACTAGAAGGAGCTAGCCAGAAAAATGTAAATAACAAAATTAAAATTGCTAAGCTCCCTCATTATATATTAATAATTAACCATCAAATTATTAACTCTGTTTTCACAATTTCTGAAATAGGCTGTTGATATTAAGCAGGCTGCTCAACAAAGACCTCAACAAGTATAGTCTTAAAAATCAAATCAACGAAATAATCTTTTAAATGTTTAGCCATCCATTAGCACTGCATTAAATTTCAGCAATTGTGGTTGCTTTCAAGTTTTTAGGATGTTAGTTTTCTACGCAAACATAATGTAAAGAACATACTTGATAAAAAATAAACGTGACTTGTTTTCATACTTTACACATGACTTTCCAACAGCACTAATCAGATTTTATGTCCATGACCATGGGACTAAGGTAATTATTTTACTTCTCAAATAATCATCATGTATCCTAGCACGTACTTCTTCATTTATACGATTGCTTCCCGTCCATATTCTCCGCTCATATTTACTGTGTCATTTGGCACCTGGTACCAGAGTGAACTGGACATATGCCGATTTTTGTCTAGTTTGACATAGCTACTTAAGGGTAAGCATCCCCGTCTGGGGAAAGGTACGAAAACACAATCAGGGATCTCAGAATCACCTTGTTCACAGTGATTACCATGATGTCAATAAATGAAAAATGAAGAAGGAAACTCTCCAAAAGAAAATGTCACGTATTCAGGGATAAGCATTACAATGGGAATACAGTTGCCACAGTGACGCATGCACAAGTCAGGCGGAAGAGCACCTTGCTCTGTGTCCCTTTGAGTCTACTTCACCCCTATGTATCTCCAGATGAAGGGATGAAATTGAAAGTTCATCCTCAAGCTTCAGGCACAGTACCATTTCCGATCTGGCTAAGAGTAGTCTGGGTAACACAACAGCGACTGCGGGCTGCAAAATGAATGCAACGTATGAGCAGTTCTGAATCACACAAGGGGTCAAAACGGAGGAACTGAGGCAAATTTGTGTGCTGGAAGATGGAAGGACTACAAACAGGAAACAAAGAACTGTGAAAAGGTGGCAGGTGTTGAAAAAATGTGGGCCATGTGAATCAATGGCGAGGAAGCAGAAGGTGCTGGCTGCCAAAGAAGGGGGTCTGGAAGTCTTGATTCACTCTTGGAAACACGGGACTACAAAAAAAAACGTGAAGGAGTTTTTAAACGAAGCTCATGCGCGGACACTGAGGCTGCTACAGTGTGCATTGGTTAGTGTCTATGTCAGCATGCAAATGGGGTGCTTTTCCTTACCTCCAGATGCTCTAAAATATAGGGTGGATTTGTCATGCCAAGCCTCAGCATTGCTCCCTGAGGAATCACTTCAACCAGTTTCCACAGGAGCGTGGGGAGATCGGTGCCAATATCTCTGCCATAAGCCCCCGTGTCTTCACTGGTCAACCATATCTCACAAACACCCTCTGTGAATCAAAGGAGATAATTAACAAATCTGTGGCACAGCTGTTTCCTTCATCATACAGCTGCTCACTCTCTTTAATGCAGTATTTCTCAACACTATTATTCAGGCAGTCTGGGTATTCAATTGCAGAGAAAAAGCAGCTTATCCCACAGTGCCAGTGGGTTATTAAGTTCATTTTATGAACACCAGAGAGTTACAACAATGCTGCAAATTATCAGTGTGTCCTATGAAGTGATTAACATTCACAGCCAATCAGTTCAACTGTGCTTACCCCAAAGCACTTTGATCAAGACGAAAGCCTGAGTCCCACCTCAGAGAATACCTATTTTATTGAACACTCTAAGCCCCGGGACCGAAACAGTCACTCCACAGAATAAGCGCTATCAGCAGTTAACTCATTAATCAGTATGGCACCAACCTAAGGAAAAATGTCAAGTGTAGTTAAGGTTTAACTCACATATTACTAATTATAAGATACCCATTTTTCTCATAGCAACTATTCTAGTCTGTCTTCGTTATTCAATTAAAAATAGGATTCATTTTATTGCTGCATCCAAAAAAGTTGGTTGCTGCCTACACTCAGTGTTTGTGTTGGAAAACCTGTTTACTGACAGCTTGCATTCTATTTTCCATAAATCAGACTTCAGAAAAATGTATATGTATTTTTGTTGTTATTGTTGTTATAAAGAATTCTGACTTCAAATATCATAGCCTGCAATGATATTGTTTCAAAAATCCAGAGGAAATACTTTGGGATTCCCCTCATGTTATTTAAAATGAATAAAACAGAGTTACCAAGGGCCATTCGGGCTTTCATGGCACACAGAACTTTTCTGAATCCATATTCAGTGAAATGATCAGCCTGTTTTAAAAGGCCAAATGATTAATAAGGCTAAAACAAACAATGAAGTGAGCCTGGCCTGTGAAATTTGCTCACGCTCAAGTGGTTTGTGGCTTCTGAAGAACACACACACACAGGCACACAAACTGAAGACTTTAGCCTGAACCAAAGTATAAGTTTCTAGAAAGTGTCTTAAAATTATAATTTTAAATTATCTTTAGTTGACAGAACAGAAGAGTTTCAAAAAATACGTTAAATATTCCCAGCGAAGAGAGACAACAAACAAAACACAGGCTTTTACGTGAATGTGGACTTAAAGCTCACAGAATAAAAAAACACAAATAAAGATCTTCACTCCTCTTAATATGTTCCAAGAGGTAGAAGAAAACACAGCATAAAGATTTCCAATCACTGTTCTTTCCTTTAACATAAGAAATATAATTACTTTATCAAAAAAACTAAACCATATAAAAACATTTTCATTTTCCTGCCTGTCTTTTTGAGACATACACATCCTCTCCCATATCCACACAATATGGAAAATATAAGGATAGAAATAAGATTGTAGTTTCCCTAAATTAAAGAATCAATAACTTAGCATTGAGAACAGAATACACAGAAAAAAAGCTCACTTAAAAAGCTTTTTTTTAAAATAAAAAGCTCAATACATTAAAAAGCTGAAGATATTTTTAGCATCTGAAAATCAGTAGTATTATGGATGTGTGGGTTTTCATAGTTTAAATTAAATACCTAGTTCCAGAAATAATAAACTTTTGCTTAATCTTAATCATTTAATAAAAAGCTTTATCCTCCAAAGAAATAGTCTGGCATGTCCATAGGCTATTTTTAGAGGCATATAATTTTATAAATATTATCTGTACACGGAATAAATCTTTTTCTATTTAAAAAGTGGACTGAAATTAGTGGTATCATCTTTAACATTATACCTGCCATCAGACACTGGACTCATACAATCTTTTTTTATTTTAATCTTATCACAAAATCCACTCCAGGAAAAGAGATTGCTAAGTAACAACATAAACAGATTTTAAAACATTCTGAAAGAGGTCATAAAAACAGGACATTATCCATGATTTTCCAGTTACTGGCATTTGAACAACACAATATGAATATTTTAAAATGAACAGAATAATTTTAATTTATAATTTTTCCATCCAAATGGTTCCATGTTATGCCTTATGTAGAGAGAGCGGGTTCCTGGAACAGTGCCTTGCTGTTGGTAGATGAATATAGAAGGGGAAAAATCGCTATGAATAGGAATGGAAATAACATCCACGCAGAAACAGCAGCCAGCTCTTAAAGCTGCATAGGTGGGGACCAATAGCCCCCTGGTGGGCTGAAACTTCAAATTAAATCACATAAAGAGGAAGCAGCTGTAACACTAAATCAGCAACAACAGGAATAATGGTCTTGATGTCTCCAAGATCAAGGCTGCTAAAATACTCTATATAATAGCAACCTGGTTTAAAACACAGTGGAACAAAAGAGCATGTGCAAAATGTGAAACCCTTGGACTTGAGGAGAATTTTCCCTTGCCAATTCAATTCAAAAATGTGTCAAAGATGATCGCTGAGAAAGTTCAGCTTTTGTCAGGGTGTATTTCAAGCATTAATCCTAATGAGAATGGATCCCTCAAATAGTTAGGATATGGAAGTCACTTCATACAAAAAGTGATGCTAAATGTGGAATCCCCTTGCCTGACATCCTTTTCCCTGGAAAGTCTCCTGATTACTCATAGCATGGGCGGTTCCTGCCAGGCCACGCCTGTGTATGAAATCACCGGAGCACCTGAGGGCTTCGGTAGCCACTAACGGACACTCATTGGGACACATGCTTATATCTGCACACTTAATGGGCTAGACTTACGGACAGAAGTCCATAAATGAGCTTCCTTCCTTGAGGACTTCAGTTATGAGCTATATTTCTTTGCACATTCAGTTCTCAATTCAATCTGGCCCTCACCTACTGTGTGCCCTGCAGCTCTTCCAGCTCCCCAGAGATGGATTCACTATTAAACTTGCTATTACCTAACAGCTGGCAAGGGGGCACTGCCTCACGTCCGGGACACTTGACATCCATCCCTGCTGGTGGGGGGGATACACTGGGACAGTCTTCAAGAACACAGCCTTAGGCCTGCTGGGCTGGCTTAAAACGGACGCAGTGTCAGCCACAGTAAGACAGTCCAGTCTGCACTCTCACTTGGAACTGGATTAATACATGTCAGGAAAATAAACACACGAAAATGAAGAAGAGATGCAGGCAGGAGAACTAAGACAAGAGAAGTGAATGTCCATTAAAAACTCCCATGCCTGTAAAAATAAATACATGCAAAAAAAAAGAGGTGGGGTAGGAAAGCGGGAGACAGAAATTAGGGTTTTTTCAGGCATCCAAGGGAAGACTGTACATATTTCAAACATTGTTTATCTACCTGACTTTTGCTCGTTTTCCCAAAAATTATTCAGTCTACTCAACTTTTTAAATGAACATTATGTTCATCAGATCGTCCACCATCCTTTTGATGCATTAATTTTGGTAAAAGGAAAAGCAAATACTGGAAAGAATGAACGCACTACACAGGAAAAAAGCCTTAAGTTTGGTTATTAGATTCCATTTTCATCTTACCCAAGCAGTTACAGACCAGCCTGTAGTTGAAACACAAAGCCATTTTTCCCTGGATAAACAGCAGCCCCAACAACTAGATTCCCATCTCTGCTCCACGGCAATTTGAGATGACAGGAGACAGAAAAAGTAGAAGACATAAAGGTTTGAGAATAAAAGAAGGATAATATTCTCAATAAAACAGTCTCATCACAAAGAAAAGCCTCTTTGAAAACTCAAACTTTGCCAAAATTCAATTTCAAAAGATGATGACTCATGTAACTTTATGTAGGAGCTTCATCGTAATAAAATATGGGTGAAGACTGATTTCATCTGGTCAGAGAAGAGGCATTTCTCTAGCAGCTCCTGCTGTATCATTGAGGAAAATTTCCACAGTCAGTAGTCTCCAAAAATAAGGACTACAAACATACAAAAACTGTAAATAATGATTATGGGGATCAACAGTTAAAGAGCACTGGAGGGCAGGGAAACCTACATCAACTATACGTAATTTAAAACTTCTTGAAAAATCTGCTACCGCGACCTCCCAGTTCCCAGTGTGTGCTCTCCCCTCTCCGTCTTTTTTTTTCTTTTTCTTTTTTTTGAGACAGTGTTTCACTCTGCCACCCAAGCTGGAGTGCAGTGGCGTGATCTCAGCTCACTTGTAACCTCCACCTCCCAGGTTCAAGTGATTCTCCCACCTCAGCCTCCTGAGTAGCTGGGATTACAGGCCTGCGACACCACGCCCGGCTGAGTTTTGTATTTTTAGTACAGACGGGGTTTCACCACGTGGGCCAGGCTGGTCTCCAACTCCTGACCTCAGAGGATCTGCCCACCGCAGCCTCCTGAAGTGCTGGGATTACAGGCGTGAGCCACCACGCCGGGCCCCTCGCCCTGCCTTTTGTTCTCCATTCCCACCCTTTGTTTCTTCCTCTCAATTCTATCCTCTCCACCATCTGATTCCAGCTTTCATTCTCCCACTAAGGAATACAGATTAAACATATATTAATTGTTTATTTAATAGGCACTAAATTACCCACTTTTACTTCCTGCTGCTTTAAGAGTCACAGTGCATATTAATTGGATTTTTAGGGGTTCTTTCTTCTTAAAAAATTATCTTAGAAAATTCGGAAATTAGGCCGGGCGCGGTGTCTCACACCTGTAATTCCGGCACTTTGGGAGGCTGAGGCGGCCAGATCACGAGGTCAGGAGATCAAGACCATCCTGGCACATGGCGAAACCCCATCTCTACTAAAAATACAAAAAATTAGCCAGGCGTGGTGGTGGGTGCCTGTAGTCGCAGGTACTGGGGAGGCTGAGACAGAGAATCACTTGAACCCAGGAGGTGGAGGTTGTAGTAAGCTGAGTTTGCACCACTGCACTCCAGCCTGGGCAATGGAACAAGACTCCGTCTCAGAAAAAGAAAAAAACCAATTCAGAAATTAATATGATCCTTTGCTTAAGCACTTGAAAGCTCCTGGATGTTTCTTCAATGGGGATGTTTCTAAACAATAAGATATATATCCCATCACTACAAAAAATATAAAAATCAGCTGGGCATGGTGGCACATGCCTATAGTCCTACGTACTTGGGAGGCTGAGGTGGGAGGATAGCTTGAGCCCCAGAAGTGAGATTGCAATGAGTTGATATTGCCCTAGGTAACAGAGTGAGACTCTATCTCAAAAAAAAAAAAAAAAAAAAACCCCTTAGCTGGGGGGATATGTTCCAAGACCTGCCCTCCCCGTGGGTGCGGGAAGCAGGAATAGTACTGAACCCTATATAGACTATGTTTTTTTCATCTGGTAACCAAGATGGCTATGAGTGACTCGTGGCTGGGTAGCGCACGCAGCATAGATACGCTGGATAAAGGATGAGGCATGTTCTTGAAGGAATGCAGTAGACAGTGCAAGATGTCGTCTCACTATTCAGAACAGCATGCAGTTGAAAACCTATGAGTTATTTCTGAAAGTTTCCATTTAGCATTTTTGACTATGAAACTGCAGAAACTGAAACCTCGGGTGAGGGCGGACAACGGGATACACAGCCTGGTGCCTATTCAGCCCAATCATTTAATAGTAAATTAGACAATAGAACCCCTTTAGTCCCTTCTGATCTTATTATTGGACAGAAATAGGTTTTACATTTTCCTTTTAGATAAAGAAGGACTTAATATTACGAAAGACAGAGATAATCATTAGCTAACTCCTAATGATATGTTAATACCACTTCTGCACACTTAAAGAAATGTATTAGTGACCAAAGTGTTTTTTTTCTATAATTAAAAAATTTTAAACAATGGTAAATTTACAGAAAAGTTTAAAGACTAAGTACAGTGAACACCTGGACCTCCTCTGCCTGGACTCAGCAACATCTGGCCACGTTTGTGAACATTCTCTCTCCATACACAAACACATGTGTAGTTCCTCTGAGGCATTTCAGAATTGCAGACACCACGGTTCTTCACCTCTAAATACATCCACATGTATCTTCTAAATCAGGAACACTAATCACAATGCTGTTACTGCGCTTAGCAGGCTTAACCTTGGGCAACACTTTCACTCTAGCCTAGTTCCCTGAGCAAGTCACTGTAGCTCCCGCCACTATGCTTTAAGCACATGCTGTTTCCTCTACCTAGAATGACTTCTACCCTTGTTTGCATAAGCAATACCTCTTTGAGGCCAAGCGCTCATGCCTGTCATCCCAGCACTTTGGGAGGCCGAGGTAGGCAGATCACTTGAGGTCAGGAGTTCAAGACCAGCTTGACCAACATGGTGAAACCTCGTCTCTACTAAAAATACAAAAATTAGCCGTGCACAGTGTTGCAGTAAGCTGAGATCGTGCCAGTGCACTCCAGCTTGGGAGACAACGTGAGACTCTGTCTCAAAAAAAAAAAAAAGAAATACTTCTTCATGAAACTTTCGTGACCCCTGAGACTAATTTACATGCTCTTCGCCTGTGCTTCCTATCCTCTTGTACGTAATTCTGGTAATACAGTGTGTTATATTTATTGGTTTGTTGAGCTGGGCGTGGTGGCTCACGCCTGTAATCCCAGCATTTTGGGAGGCTGAGGCGGGCAGATCACCTGAGGTCGGGAGTTCAAGACCAGCCTGACCAACATGGAGAAACCCGTCTCTGGGCGTGGTGGCACATGCCTGTAATCCCAGCTACTCGAGAGGCTGAGGCAGGAAAATCACTTGAACCCAGGAGATGGAGGTTGCAGTGAGCCGAGATCACACCATTGCACTTCAGGCTGGGTGACAAGAGCAAAACTCTGTCTCAAAAAAAATGAAAGTTATTGGTTTGTCTTCCCTGAGAGAAAATAAGCATTTCCCAGGCAAAGCTGCAACAATCTAAAATACATATGTCTAGGACCTATCATCATGCTTAGCACACAGCAAGGTCTCAATAAATTTTGGTTCCATCAATCAACATTCAGTAAAAAAAAAAAAAAAAAAGAGATGCACAGATTAAGTATATTTAAGCGAACATGTGAAAAGCACCTCCTCCTACACAGACACATAAATATGCATGCATACATATAAACACACATATACAAACACACACACACACACACATACAGAGAGAGTGAACAGAAGTGGAGAAGGTTATGTATTAGGTAATGAGGAAATACCAAATGAATATTCTATGGACAATATGGAAATGCAGCTTGAATGTTGCAAAGTTTCCTGCACAGTCTCTTAACTGTAAAACAAGATTAGCAGTCTTGCTTACGGTTTCCTATTACCCTTCAACCACAGCTGACCAGCACAGCAACTGAACACAAACCAGCTTTTCACTTGGAAGTATGATTTTCTCTTTAGTTACAAAGAAATTCAAGCAGATCAACTGCCCAGAAAACAAACTTTAAAACTATTTTGTATTGCCTTAATAACAAGGGTTAACAAAGAGATGGTATTTCCAGACCATACTGACATCTGTAATTATACCGATTATAGAAAAAAATCGTTGGCATAAATTGATAATCCTGCTGCTCAACAAAAACAACTTGTTTCTTTCTTTCAAAAGGTCATGATCAGAAAGCATGTTGTTTATTTTCATACTTCTGCAGGAATCTGGAAATCATGGACAGTTCAAAACAAACTAAACACCATAAAAAGATGATACACTTTCTGGAAACAAGGCATTTGACTCCCAGTCTCTAAAATCTGCAATAAGCCTCAATGAAGCAGATTAACTTTATCTTCTTAATACCGCAGGATGTTATGCTCCATATATGGGCATTTTTAATACGCCTAGAGAGAAACAGACAGCAGTGTCTCTGAACAGGTCCTCCTGCGTTTCACCAGGATGTGGAGAGAGGTGTTATTCTGTCTTTAAAAATCACAACAGGCTCAACTGCTAGCAGTCCAAACGTTACGGAGACACAAAGGAGGAGGAAGAGGAAAGAAGATCATTAGATGCCTGCAATCCAGTTCGTTGTTCTCAGAAAATATTATCAGTTGATAATGGTGATAAAAACTTATCTAGACTTCAAGACTAACAAAGGGCTACAGACCGGTTTAGAGGGTAAAGAAAAATTTGAAAAGCAAAGGATTTTTCATTATTTCAGCCACTGAGCTCAATTACAGAATGAAGAACAAGTAAGAGCTTAGATTTTAAAAGAACAGAATTTTTATGACTCATGTTTTGGTCCTAAGGGTCTTTCCCTATGGGCCAGGCATAGTAGCTCTTTCCTGTAATCCCAGCTCTTTGGGAGGCCAAGGCAGGAGGATTCCCTGAGGAAAGGTGTTCAAGATCAGCCTGGGCAACAGAGCAAGACCCTATCTCTACAAAATCTAAAAAAATTAGTCTGGCACGACAGTGTATGCCTATAGTCCTAGCTATCTGGGAGGCTGAGGCAGGAAGATCATTAGAATCCAGGAGTCAAGGTTACAAGTGAGCTATGATTGCACCATTGCATTAGAGCCAGGGCAACAGAGTAAAACCTTGTTTCTTTTTTTTTTAACAGTCTTTCAGTCAAGGTACGGTCAAATAGAACTAAAATGCTGTAGTTAAAATTAGAAAATTTTGTCTTTAAAACTTATAAATTAATCTTTCAAGTACAGATGGTGCCCAGCTTACGATGGCTCAACTTAGGATTTTTCAACTTTATGATGGTGTGAAAGCAATACACATTCAGTAGAAACCACATTTCAAGTAAACATACAAGCATTCTATTTTTCATTTTCAATACAGTATTCAACAAACTGCATGAGATATTCAACACTCTATTAAAAAATAGGCTTTGTATTAGATGATTTTGCCCAACTATAGGCTAATATAAGTGTTCTGAGCACGTTTAAGGTAGGCTAGGCTAAGCTATGATGCTCAGTAGGTTATATGTATTAAATGCATTTTCTTTTTTCTTTTTAAAGATAAGGTCTCACTCTGTCACCCAGGCTTCATTGCAGAGGTGTGATAATGGCTCACTGCAGCCTTGACCTCCTGGATTCAAGTGATCCTTCTACCTCAGCCTCCCGAGTAGCTGGGACTATAGGCACACGGCACCATGTCTGGCAAATTTGTGTATTTTTTGTAGAGACAGGGTTTCATCGTGTTGCCCAGGCTGGTCTCAAATTCCTGGACTCAAAAAATCCACCCTCCTCGGCCTCCCAAAATGCTGGGATTACAGGTGTGAGCCAATGTGTCTGGCCTTTAAACGCATTTTCAACATATTTTCAACTTACAATGGGTTTACTGGGATGTGACCCTATCGTAAGGTGAGGAGCATCTGTATTTAAACAGCAAATAGAGTTTTCTATTTTCTATTATATTATTAAATGTTCAGTTTCAAGGTATATCAGGTGTATAGTTTAGGTGTCCTCATACAAATAAAACATCGTTCATTCATTCATTCATTGACTCCTTCTAGCAAGTAATTGTTGAACACCTGCTATGTACCAGGCACTGTTCTAAACCTTAGAGATAAGATCTCCGCCCACATGAAAACTATTCAAGTGAAACAAACAATAAACGAAGAGATACAGAACACATTGTCAAGCAAAAACAAGTGTGAATAAAAAATTTAAAAGCAAGATAAAAGGTATGAGTCATAAAGTGATTGGGAAAAGACACTTATTTTTGATAGAGAATAGTTGAGGAAGACTCACAATGACACAAAACCTGAATGAATCAAGGTAGTAAGCCATGTAGATTAGCTACATAAAGGAAGAGCCCTTGAAGCAGAGGGGATGTAAGTGCAAAGACACAGGATGATAAGTCCTGCAGTTCCTAAGGAACCACAAAGATGTCAGTATGGTTAGAACGAAGTGAGTGAGGCGCTTGTGGTGAGAAAGAATCATACAGTGGGAGCCAGTGTTGATGCAATTTGTTAAAAGGGGCTTAAGCTCACAGGGCAGGGCGAAGAGAGCAAAGATGACTTGTCGATAAGTTATGCACTGCTATAGCCAATAAGCACGCAATATGTATATTATACTTGCCAGGGAAAGCTCTCAATAACTTCACTTTAAGATACTCTCTTACTCACACTCATGAAAACTGAATGCGGTTTCAAAGTTCTCAAATCACTCTAGGTATGCTGTATAAGAAGGGACAGGAAAAAAATATCAGATAATGTAACTGCCCAGTCTTTCTGAACAAAATTAGTTGCATTCACTCTTTTTTAGAGGGCAAATTCATTATTAGAACTGACCAAAATACTCAAAACAAAACTCATAAATGTAAACAGAAATAAAAGGAACTCAGACTACTACCAATGTATACTTTTTAGTTGGTATCACCTAGAGAGAAAGAAAGTGGTCTTTTATCTCTTCTCTTCTATTATTTCTTTCCATCCAGCAGAACCTAAATACTACTACTGGGCCCCAGCTTCTCACTGAGCATTATTTAAACTGAAACCCAGAAGACAAACCCATACTTGCGACAAACTCAGAGTCTTAAAGTTTGAACCACTGCTTTGGCCTCAAAAGATAGGACAGACTATCAAAGGCATACATTTAAGAATGAAATAGAGATCCAAGATGGCC
>PVKP010028719.1:0-29795 GCA_004027715.1 Plecturocebus donacophilus | reverse complement strand
GAGGATGAGTTTCCTGTCATAACATTATCACTGTTAATTCTGCATAAATGTCATGTTGAAATGAGCTGAGAGCCTTGTAGTTTATTATTTGGCTTCAGCCTCTACTGTTTTTTAATTTGACCAAAAGATGTTGTCAGATGTAAACATGAGTGGAAAGTCCACCTTTTCTTTGCTTGGAAAATGCTTAGAATTCAGAGTGAAGAGTAATCTTGGAAGCTTGCTCTCCAGTCACTGGCCTGTTACCTGAGCCCTGATATTCAAACAGGGGTAAGAAAATCCAAAGTGTCTGCTTTTCTGCTTTGGCCTCCAGGAAGTCAAACATCTACTGTCCCTCAAAGCTTAATCCTTGTTGACAGAAATTCTGGAAGGTAGGCTGAAGCCATCCTTGTCCTAGGGCTTGTTGGGGCTCCAGAGAGGAAAAAGAGCCCATGGATAGAGGCAGTATCATGTTCATTTAACCTTCCTACGTCTCGATTTTGTCATCTGTAAAATGGGGTTATTGTGAGGATTGGTAGATAGTGCTTGGCACATGGCATGGGCTACATGTACGTGTTAGTCATGAAGAGTATGTGTTTCAGAGCTCTCAGAGTTTGAGCCTTTCTTGGCCTGAGAACCCCATGGACATGGAGATGCAAACCTCTCACCATAGCCAAATCATTCTCCCCGTCTTCTATGTTTTTCTGGGTAGGTCGGCCTTCATGACCTGTCCTGGTGTCCCTGCTTTCCCCAGTCTGACTCAGCTGCTTGCAGGGAGGACCATCTGACTGTAGGATTAGACCTACCTAGGTGCTGAGCTGGTCCTTACTCAGGTCATCCATTCATCCAGCAGTCCCAAGCACCAGTGCCAGGTGCTGGGTGCAGAGATGAAAAGAGCAAGCCCTTTGCCCTCAAGAAGCTCATGTGGGAGTTGTGGGCACAAAAACAGATTATAGCTACACATTGTCATAACTCCAAGGTGGACATAGAGACAAGAAGAGGCCCTATGGCTGCAAGAACCAACAGCCCACCAAATGGCATGCTCCCTTGTCAACAGGGTGGAGCTAGAAGGCTCCTAGACTACATTTTCCCAGCCCTCGTTGCAGCCAGGCGTGACCTTGTGACTTGATCTCACCAATGGGATGTGGGTGGGAGTGAGGTGACCCCTCTGGCCAGAGATCCTAAGAAGTGGGTGGGCCTCTTCCAGTCCCTCTTACCCCTTCTATCAGCTGAATGTAGATGACTCTGAGACCCTAGGGGTTATGTAGCTAAAAGATGTATTTCTAATTTCCGCATGAGGGAAAGCTGCTTGCTAACCAGGAATGCCTACTTCAGACTATCCTGGAATGATAAACCTCTATTGCATCAAACCACTGAAATTTAGGAATTTGTTATCTAAGATTATTCTAATGGAAAACAAATGTCTAATCCAATGGGTGGCTTCAGGGAAGGATTCCAGGAAGAAGTAACACTTGGGTCTTAGGTGCTAGCTGGGTTCAGGAGCTGGCAAGCAATGCATGGGGGTAGTGGTAGTAATAAGAGGAGGGGTGGGTGGAGGGAAGTGGGAGAAGCTGGGAGGATAGTTCAGGCAGATGTACAAATGAAGCATGGAGTGTGTTTGAAGGGTTGGTCTGTGTGTGTATGCACCTGCGTGTGTGGTATGGGTGACAACAGGAAGGTTAGTGTTCCTGGAGTGTAAAGGGTGGGGGCAGGAGATAGTAGATAAAGCTGCAGGAATTTGTAGGGAACCAGGTAGGACCTCGTGTGCCAAGGAGTTTTAATGACTCCTGTAGACAATAGGAGAAGCCCAGTGGAATGGCTTACAATGGACAGTGTGATCAGATTGTGATTTATAATGACTACTTTGCTGGAAGTGTGATGAATGGATTAGATAAGGTGAGTCTAGAGCCAGGGAGACCAGAGAGCAGTTAAGCTGATGCCTTATCCAGAGAGGCATGATAGAGGCACAGCTGGCTGGACTGTGGTGGAAAGGGCAGGAAAACTGGGTGGTTGTTTGGGTTGGTGGGGTATGGAGACAGAAGCATTTAAGATGATGCCTGAGTTTGTAAAGCCATATATAATTTTTACTCATACAAATGAATAGGAAAGGAAAAGGCAATTAAGTTCTCTGTGAGAGGAGGTGGGCATGGTGGTGAGTGCCTAGTCCCAGCTACTTGGGAGGCTGAAGTGGGAGGATCACTTGAGCCCAGGAGTTAGAGACTACAACAGGCCATGATTACACCTGTGAACAACCATTGCACTCCAGCCTGGGCAACACAGTGAGACCCTCATCTCTAAAATAACAATAATAATAACAATAATTTTATAATAGGAGAACCCCTTTCAACTTTATTTTTAAAAGCTCTCCCTGTTTAGCACGTCCTAGCTGTCGAACACTTTTCTAAGCCCTTTACATATATTAACTCATTAATCTTAACAATAAATCCTTGGGTATCATGGGTACAATGATTTGCTTCATTTTATAGATGAGGAAATTGACCACAAAAGGTTAAACAGTTTGCCAGCTAGTAAGTGGCAAAGTAAGGATTTGGACCCAGGGAGCCTGGTTTATGCTCCTGACCACCGTGCTCTGTTTCTTTTTTCACGTATGGTACAGTGTCCCAGTTAGAGTCCTTCTTGAACCCAAGGGCCCATGTGGAATTTGGGTACTGATAACCAGCCTGGACTGAACCTGAATATTCAGTGACTCCATCTGGGCATTGAGATCTGGATTCTGGATTTTCCCATTCAATAATCTGTTCTCTAGGCAGACTACAGGCCCAACTCCAGACCTGCACTTTCTCAGCTTCCTCTATCACCCCTCCTCAGCCCCTTCCCATTGCTGAGACCCAGCATGACTTGCAGCTGGGTGCTCATGGCTGTGACACCCTTGGGATCCCCATAGCCCCAAACACTAAGGAAACTTGCCCAAAGCTACACAGTTAGCAAATAGTTAGGTTTGGATTCAAACAGAGATCTGTCTGCAAAACCACATCCTTTCAACTGTTCCCTGTGGCTTCCCCCATTCTCCCCCTAAATCTACACTCAATCCTTAGGACTCCAAGATCAAGCCCAGGGCAATTCCACTTCTCTTTGGCAATACAGAGTAAGACTAAAAATGCCAAGGCTCCATCCTTAGGGATATTCTCATCCTCCAGGAATGAAGTAGAAGGGAAGCAGCACCCAGGCTTGCTGTCCAGGTAAGCCCAGCAGGCTGAGCTGCAGCTCATGGATTTTGGCTAATTTGTTATTAATTCCTTAGGAGCACAGAACAACCCTAACAAGATGCAAAAATCAATAGCTGAGGGAAAGACAAAGCAACTTGCTGAGCATAATATGAGAGAGGAAAATGGTTTTTAAAAGACATTGACAAACTATTTGCTGTGCAGCCTATAAAGTGAAGAATAAATGACTTTGTTGCACTGATTCATATTTTTTTTTCCTGAGTTGAAAAAAGGAGAGAGGTAGTGGGCTAAGATAAGGGGCCTGGCTGGCCTTGTAATGTCAAGATAATTATTGTTCAGTTAGGAGTCTAGTTTTTTTTTTTTTCTTTTCAGAGGCAGAGAGAGCAATTAGGGCTGAAATGGGTTTCCAAGTGATGGAGAGAGATAAACATCAATTAACAGTAATGGCATCAGCTAGAAAAAAATCCTCTACAACCTGGAACCCAGTGCCTTCCTTCCTGACTCCTTTGTGCCCAGCAATGAGGAGAAAGGCTGAGCAAAGGGAGAGAGCGAGCTCGGTAGAGGAGGGTCCCCAACCCCTGGCTGCGGACCAGTAAGGGTCAGTGGTGAGCTGTTAGGAACTGGGCTACACAGCAGGAGGTGAGCAGTGGGCGAGAGAGCATTACCACCTGAGCTCTGCTTCTTGTTAGGTCAGCAGCAGCATGAGATTCTGATAGGAGTGCGAATCCTATTGTGAACTGCACACGGGAGGGATTTAGGTTGCGTGCTCCTTGAGACTAACTAATGCCTGATGATTTGAGGTAGAACAGTTTCATCCTGAATTGTCTGCTGCAAAACCAGTCCCTGGTGCTAAGAAGTTTGGCAGCTGCTGCTGTAGAGAGATGGGGTGGTGCAGGAGACCCCTGGGTGTGTGGCCTGTGTGAGGACCATACTGCAAGCCTGTGTCTAGGCTGCCAAGTTCAATGTCAAGATACATGGTAGCCATTCTTGAGACAGCACTATAGAGGAAGAAGTTGGGCTGGTGTCACTTCCCTGAAGTTTCTTCCAGAAGTCCAACTCAGTCAAAGAGGTTGCCAGTGGCTGGGAGCCTGGGGGCTGTGGAGCAAGTTTAAATAGCCTACTGGGCCCTTTGCAATCGGTGCAGCCATCCCCTTTCACCTCTCTGGCCTCATTTTCTGTCATTATTCCCTTTCACACCCTGCTACAGACACCTGACTTCCTTGCTGTTTTTGTAACATGGTGGGGATTCTCTGCCCTGAGCCTTTGCTATATTTCCTTTGCCCCCATTTCCCCTTTCCCAGATAATTTTATGGCTTGAAATCTCACCTCTTTCAAGTCTTCACCATTCAAACACATCTCCTCAATGTAGCCTGCCCTAATCACCCTTTTAAAAATACAAACTAATCCCTGTTCTACTTTTTTCCTTTTATCTATAGCACCTAGATCTTTCTTAAAAAATTATATTATTTGTTTGCTTATTACATATTTATTGTATTTATTGTGTGTCTTCCCCCCTCCAGAATGTAAGCTCTGTTAGGGTAAGAGTTGTCTGTTTTGTTCACTGATAGATTCCCACCTTTTGGAAAAGGGCTGGGCACATAAACAGTTCTTGATAAATGTTGGCTGAATGAATGAATGAGGCGGGACCAGTCTTCAGAGGCCAAACATTCCAATGTGCTTCTTTACAGTCGGGATGTCAGTGTGGGTGACAACAGGTAGGTTATCATGCCCATTCTAAGTCTGTCTCCCAACTCCTGTTGTCACCCACGCTGTCTGTTACAAAACCTTGACAAACTATTTGCTTTGCAGCTTATAAAGTGGAGAATAAATGACTTTGTTGCATCGATTCTTTTCCCCCCTAAGTTGAAATGGGAGGAGAGATAATGGACTAGGGTAAGAGGCCTGGTTGGCCTTGTGATGCCACGATAATTATTGTTCAGTCAGGAGCCTAGCGATTTTTAAAAATTTTTGTATTTTTTGGAGGCACAGAGAACAAACGGGGCTGAAATGGTTTTCCAAGTGATAGAGAGAGAGAAATGTCAATTAGCAGTAATGGCATACCATCTGTTTCAGTGTGGGTGACAACAGGCAGTTGGGAGACCGAGATTCAGAGTCGGGGTGTGACTTGCTCCAGGAGCGCCAGAGCTGGAACTGGATACCATATCTTTGAACTGCAACCCAGCATTCTTTGTTCTTGCTACAATTTGACAGAGGGTAGAGATAACTACATCAGTGTCTGCTATATGCCCCTCACAGCTGTACCTAGGCCTCCTCATTCCCTCTGTACCTGCCTACCAGCCCAGTAACCTGCTGCTTCCTGTTCTCCTGTCCCTGCTTCTTCTCTTCACAGTCCTCCAATTCTTCTTGGTCTTCAGGTCTCAGCTTTATTATTACTGCCTCTGAGATGCTCTTCCTGATGATCCAGACTAGACCTGACCCTGCTTGCTGTTCCCAAAGCCCTCCACCTATCCTGATCCTTACACCCATACTGATATCACCTGGCTCATTGCCTGTCTGTTTTGCTCAGATAGCCGCTGTGTAAGGACAGATTTTGTCTGTCCAGTTCATTGCTATTTCCCTAGGGCTTAGAATTGTGGAAGACATTTAAAAAATGTGTGAGGACTTGGGATGGTGGGTAGGGGGATTACTTGAGGCCAGGAGAGTTCGAGGCTGCAGTGAGCCATGATTGTGCCACTGCACTCCAGCCTGGGTGACAGAGAGACCCTGGCCCTGAAAAAAAAAAGTGTGATGAATGAATGATGAAGTTATTTTGCTTCTTTGTGCCTTACTTTCTCTTCATGAATAAATGAGGGCTGATAGTGTCTACTTTGTAGGGTCTTTGAGAGGACTATAGCTGGCATGTAATAAGTGTTCAGTTATTAGCTTTGCATCAATCCTGGGAGTAAGTATTACTGTCCCTTTCTTACAGTGGAGAATCTGAGTCTCTTAAAGATTAAATGACTTGTCCAAGGCCATGTACTCAGTAAGCATTAGAACTTGAACTCAGGTCCATCTGATGCCAAAACTTGAGCTCCTCCTGCATGCATCACTGCCTCACCCTGGCAAGCAAGAGGAGCTTATTTGTTCTTTTGGCTTGAACACTGCACTGGAAATTTTCTGGTAAATTTGGAGTTCAATACCTGTCACAGAGAAACTTAGAGACAGTTTATTTAAAAGTACATTTAAAGATGTGGTAAGCTCAGTTGTTTCTCTTACCCCCATCCCATCCCCCAAAATGCTTGGCCTGTCCTGCCCATGGACCTGGTCTCCACCTAGATGAGAGCAATAACTTGGTCATGACTTCTCCTGGTACCCTTGTCCTGCCCTGGGAATTCCTGGAGGTAGAGTGTTTGTCCTCCTTAAAACCTTTCAGGCAGGGTATGGCAAGAGGAAGTCAACCTATATTATCTCCTATATTCCATTGAAATGGTGAAGTATATCGACTAATTTTTTTCATTTCAGATTTTTCTATTGTGGTAAAATGTATATACCATAAAGTTTACTGTTTTAATAATTTTAAAGTGTACAAATCAGCGGCACTAAGTACCTGCACAATGCTGTGCAACCATCACCACTATCCATTTCCAGAATTTTTTCATCATCCCAAACAGAAACTCTACCCATCAAACAGTAACTCCTCATACCCTGTTTCCTCCCAGCCCCTAACAACCACTATTCTACTTTCTATCTCTATGAATTTGGCTATTCTAGGTACCTTATGTAAGTGGAATTATGTAATAGCTGTACTTTTTTTTTGACTTATTCTACTTAGCATGTTTTCAAGGCTCATCCATGTTGTAGCATGTATCAATTTCATTTCTTCTTAGGGCTAGATAGTATTCTGTTTTATGTCTATCCTATATTTTATCTGTTCATCTGTCAGCGGATACAGGTTGTTCTCACCTCTTGGCTATTGTGAATATTGCTGTTATGAATATTGGTGTATAAATATCTGTTTGCGTTCTTGCTTTTAATTATTTGGGTACCTTGGAGTGGAATTGCTGGATTATATTGTAATTCTATGTTTAACTTTTTGAGAGGCCAGCAACCTCTTTTCTATAGTGACCATACCATTTTACATTCCCAATATCTCTACATTCTTAATAATACTTGCTCTTTTTCTTTTTTTGATAGTAGCCATCTTCTTGGGTATGAAGTGGTATCTTATTGTGGTTTTGATTTGCATTTCCTTAATGGCTAATGACACTGAGCATCTTTTCATGGGCTTATGGGCCATATGTACGTCTTCTTTGGAGATGTCCATTCAGATGGTAGTCTCCTAGTCCTCTGGGTATAGGATTCGAACAGAGGAAGTCCTGTTGTCTGTCTTTGCCCTGCCAGGGGCAGCTGGGCATGTATAGCCATTGGCCATAAGGCTGGGATTTGGGTTGGTATCTTCCGGGATGGAGTGGGAAAGGGCTACTAGGTGCCCTGTGGTCTTCAGGATGAGCTAAGTCATGATTCACAGGGAAGAGGTGAGGCTGTGATGCCAGTGAGTTCTTGCACCGGCCAAATCTCCAGGGTTGGAGAATGGGGAGGAGGGGGGTGGGTGGCAGATACTGAGTTCAGAAAGGGAGCAAGTTAATGATAAGAAAGACTAGTTATGGGCTGCTACAGCAGGTAACTAGTATAGGGGTGAGTAGCCTGCATCACTGAGAGAGAGTGAAGTAGCTACTCCACCATTCTGCAACCAGGCCAAGGCCCAGGCTTCATACCCCTGCAGCTTCTGCCTTTGAGTTTCCTGGAACCTAGGCCAATCAAGTAGCTCGGTTCTCCCATCTTCACTCTATCACGTCCACACCAAGTGCTGATGTCCAGCAGTGGTGGGTTTGTGTGTGTGAGGTGCTCCAGAGTAGGAGCTGGTATTTGATGTCCCACTTTTACCTGATAACAAGTTGGTGTTTGTTTCTGAGCCCAAGCTCTGAGTTTTGCTTCCTCACAGCTCAGCAGAGAGAGCACTGGATTAGGAGTCAAGACATGGGTGACTTTGTCTTGGGTCTGCCTCTCACCAAGTAAGAAGGAAGTTTAAAGTGTAAAGAGAGGCTCCAACACATTAGCAAAAAGAGGTTCTCTCTCTTTTGTCTTGGGGCAGGAGGAACAGGGGATCTGCTTCCTGAGTCTATCCCTGCTGAGTATTATGGTGGCTACCGTACACATTGAGTATGCCCTTGCAATTTAGTTAGTCTGCCTTAAGTACCAAAAGTCACCTTGTATTCAGGAATTTGTAAATACATCAAAAAGATTAGCAAAGAAGTGAGCTTATTGTATTTCACTTACTCAACAGTTAACCTAGTTGTAATTGCATTTAACATCAGCCATAAACAATGTGAGGCACCATTTCAGAATAGGTGGTGTGCTGACTGCCAACCCTGTCTTCTTGTGGTAGCACTGACCTTGAGACAGAAGCAACTTACTCACCATTCAGTTCCCTGTCATCTGCTTTGTTCTGATTCTGCATATTCTGCTGAAACATTTCTGCTTCCCATGTTGGCCCACAACCTGTACAGCTCCACAATGGTCATTTCCTTCTTCAGAGAGAACACTTCACTCTCCCCAAACTCTCAGACATTCCTGTTTTAGGGGATCACAATTTAGCCTTTAAGTTAATGGAGTTTTCATTCCTGTGTTTCTAGCTATTTCTGGTCCTATGTTCTACTGTGCAGATTAATGTAATGGGGAAAGATTGGAGGTATGCTATTCTCTCATATGAAATGACAATGGCTACTATAAAATACAATGTCAGCTCAGTTCTCACTCGGGATCCTAGAGCCAAGCCCAATAGACCAGGCACCAGGATCGACAGTGGTCAGTTACTAGACCTTGCTTCATCTTATTGTTTTGCCAAGGTGTAATTCTGGTAAATTTCTATTCCTTCAGGGCCTCAGTGGATGTGATGGCTAATTTATGAGTCAACTTGACTGGTCCACATGGTGCCCAGATATTTGGCTAAACATTATTTCTGGGTGTGTCTGTGAGATGTTTCTGGATTAGGTTAACATTTGATTTGGAAGATAGAGTGAAACAGATTGCCCTCCCCAACGTGAGCGAACCTCATGCAATCCACTGAAGGCCTAAAGAGAAAGAAAGGCTGAGTAAGAAAGAATTCTTTCTCTCTGGTTGACTGTCCTGGGAACTGAGACATCAGTCTTCTGCCTTCGGACTTGGACTCAGACTGGAATTTACAGCGTTGGCTCTTCTGATTCTCAGGCCTTTGCATTCAGACTGGAACTATACCATTGGCTCTTCTGGATCTCTGTCTTGCTGGCTACAGATCTTGGGCCTCCCAGTCTCCACACTTGTGTGAGCTAATTCCTGATAGTAAATTTCTTTATTATATATCTACATATCTGTATCTACCTACCTACTCTATTGATATTGCTTCGCTGGAGCACCCAGACTAATACAGTAGGGCAAAGTCAACTGGGCAGGGCTGGGCAGGCAGATACTCCAATTTGTGTCTCTCCTCCTTTAGACATACAGACCAAAGGCAGGTATTGATCAGAGGGCCCTCTGATATTCATCTAGCTTGGTCATTTTATTTTTTATAATATTTTTATTCTTATGTCATTTCATTTTATGGGCTTGGTTGTTTTTGCAACCGACCTCCTGCCTGGCTCTCTGCAGTTTTTCTGGATCACAGCTGTAGTCCTAGGGAGGTCCTCTCTCCAGGGGATACTGGCAGAAAAGGGAGCATATGTCAGGGGGCTGGGGAAGCTGGCAGAAACCTTCCTTGTCTGTTTAATGTTTTATTAGGGTTCGTGTAGCAATGTATATAAACAAGTCCCATGGTGGGGGAATTCAGAATAAATTACTGCCTGCAATTTCCTGTTTGGCATTGATCTTGTAGATTGGAGACTCAAGATGGAAACGGCCTGGTATTATTATACCAACTTCCATGTTGAAGGGCCCACAAATTTCTCATGAATCCTATGATGTCAGAACCACATGAAGCCTTAGAGACCAGGCAGTCTAATCCCACATAATACCGATCAGGCTCAGAGACCCAGAAAGGCCTGAGGTCACATGGTGAAAAGAGGCATAATCTTGGCTGTGATATTAGTTCAGCTTTAGCACTCTGAGAGACAGATTTTAATAGGTATGAAAGATTGTTTTAAAGCAGCCAAAGTCTGTTATTACTTATTGAGGAAGGTCTCAGAGCACTTGGCCTGCATTTTCCCTCCATGTTGTTTCTTAATGTGTGTTTATGGCCCAGCCTTGGCAGTTTTTTTTTTTTTTTTTGAGACTGAGTCTCACCCTGTTTCCCAGGCTGGAGTGCACTGGCACGATGTCAGCTCACTGAAGCTTCCACTTCCCAGGTTCAAGCGATTCTCCTGCCTCAGCCTTTTGAATAGCTGGGATTAAGGTGCGTGTCACCATGCCCAGTTATTTTTTTTTGTATCTTTAGTAGAGACAGGATTTCACCATGTTGGCCAGGCTGGTCTTGAACTCCTGACCTCATGATCTGCCCACCTCGGCTTCCCAAAGTACTGGGATTACAGGCGTGTGCCACCGTGCCCAGCCAGCCTTGGCATTTTGAATTCAGATTTTTTTGGCAGCCAAAGGCAACTCTGTGCTGCTGAGAGCTGTTATGGAAGCAGAAAGTGCTCAGGGCTCAGACAAGCCAATTACCCAGTAGGACCCTCAGTTTTATCCTCTGTTTTATAGGCAAGATAATCCCTGACCTGCCTCTTTCCCACAGTGACAGAGCTAATGCAAAAGAGCTCTGTAAATGGAAAGATCTGTTTCCATTTTTGGAAGAGATCCAAAATTTTTCCATAAATGGAAAGATTTTGCTGTTTTGCAACAACAAAGCCAGGACCTGATGGAATTTAATGCTGAAAGGAGAACCTTCTCTCTAAGGTGCCAACTCACCTCTTGGAACTGTCTCCCAAAATCTCACCACCCCCAGGCTCTTCACTTCTGCCAACACTCCAGCAGGAGAGAGAAACTGTCCTTTAACAGGCTGGTTGAGTGAATCTCATGCTGCCCTAAACTGTGTGTTCCCCAGTGTCCATACATTTTTTTCTCACTCTATTGCAAGTTCTTTACATGTCCTGTAGAGCTGTTTTAGTTATTTACTGCTGTGTAATAAATCATCCCAAAACTTAATGGCTTTAATAACAATAATCATTTCTTCCCTCTCATAGTTCGAAGCATTTCATAGTTTGGAAATTCTAGAGCAGCATGGCTGGGTGGTTCTGGCTCAGGGTCTCTCAAGAACTTGCTTCCAATGTCAGCCAGGGCTGTAGTCATCTGAAGGCTTGACTGGGGATGGAGGATCTACTCTCAAGGTGGATCACTCACTGGCAAGTAAGTTAGTGCTGGCCAATGGAAGGGGCCTCAGTTACTCTCTAGAGGGCACCATGGATGTCTCACATCATGGCAGTTGGCTTCCTTCAGAGCAAGAGGTCTGAGTGTCCAAGGCAGAAGCTGCAAGGCCTTTTATGACCCAGCCTCATTCCTTCTGTATCGTATTGGTGACTCAGGGCTAGGTATGATTCAGTGTGGCAGGGGATTATGTTAGGGCAAGGATACCAGGGGGCAAGGATCATAGGAGGCTGGCTACCTCTGTCTACCTTTGACTCCTGATGATTCGTAGCTCTTCCATTGAACATACACTTGTCCCTTCCCAAGGCCCGCAAAAGTCTCATCATATTATAGCATCAGTTTGAACTCCCAGGTCTTGTCATCTAATTGGGTCCAGGTTCAGATGAGCCTCCTTGGGTAAGTATCTCAAATATAGCACCTCCTCACAGTTCCTCTTGATCTACAGACCCATGAAAAAAGAAGCATTTATCTTCCTCTAACTAATATATAATAATAGGGCAGACATAGGATAAGCATTATAGATCATCCTGTAAAAAGGAAGAAAAAAGATAAATGGGAGGTACACAGGGGGCCTCGGCAATTCTGAAATTCTGCTGGGAATGTAGGCGGTTTCTTGGTTAGAACTCAGTCCTACTGTCTGAGAATGGTTCTCTATGGCTCTTGGCTCCAATTTCTGGGCTCAGAAGCAGAAGCTGAGTCATCTTTTCTTTTTCCATAAAAAACAGCCAGTATTTGCGACTAAGTAGTTTTCTCAGCCTGCTTTCTTATAGTGGTTTAAAGGTCCAAAGGCTCATTTTCTTTCTTCTTTTTTTTTTTTTTTGAGATGCAGTTTGGCTCTTGTTGCCCAGGCTGGAGTGCAATGATGCAATCTCGGCTCGCTGCAACCTCCGCCTCCTGCAAAGACCCATTTTCATTGTGTATGGTCAGTGTCCTTTTTAATCCATGCAGGCAATATTTCACACAATGTAATAACCTTATAATCTATAAACAAGACTCTATGAATCCCACTGGCATTCACTCCATTAGTTAAAAGTCACAACTACAAGTATCAATGAGATAAGCTACTTTGCATCTTGAGTTTCCTATAAGGCTGCTATGGGACACTGCAATTAAGATTATCAGAAGCCCTATTGTTTATGGGTGAGGGACCTCTTTTTTCCCCTCTTTGAAGCACCACCTTACATATTTTTGAGGTCTTAATAAAGGGCTTTGCATTCACTCTGTCAGTTTCATCTTTAGATCATTTTTCCTGTGAGGACACTGAATTTGATCTTTGCCTGGAGGACATTTTAAAATTTCAGTATCATTTCCTGTCTGGAGAATTTAGCAATAAGACATTTTTATTTTCAAACCCAGCAAGTCCTGGCCCCTTTATGTTCAATGTTTCTTTCTTTAACACATCTTCTCACTTTTCACATTTTATTATAAGCAACCAGAAGCCAGGTGGCACCTTCGACATGCTACCTGGAAACCTCCTTTCATTAGATCATACAATTCATTAGGTACATTTTCTAGTTTCCATTTTATGGTAGAAGAGAGTATTGCTGAATTTCCCCTCACTGTATACTGTGTATTGAACGTTTATGTCTTCTCACGTATTCATGTGGTGAAGCCCTAACCCCTAATGTGACTGTATTCAGAGACAGGGTCAGTGAGGAGGTGATATGATGTCATAAGGGTGGGGTGCGAATTCTATCAGGCCAGGGCCCTTAAAGAAGAGGAAGAGGGCTGGGTGCCATGGCTCACATCTATAATCCCAGCACTTTAGGAGGCCGAGTTGGGCAGATCACTTGAGCTCAGCTTGGGCAACATGGTAAAACCCTGTCTCTACAAATACAAAAAGTTAGCTGGGTATGGTGGTATGTGCCTGTAGTCCCAGCTACTTGGGAGCTGAGGTGGGAGAATCACTTGAGTTTGGGAGGTGGCGGTTGCAGTGAGCTAAGATTGTGCTACTGTACTCTGGCCTGGGCAACAGAGCAAGATTCTGTCTGAAAAGAGAGAGAGAGAGAGAGAGAGAGAGAGAGAGAGAGAGAGAGAGAGAGACATAAGAACTCTTGCTCCTCCAGGTGAAGACACTATAGTAAGACAGCCATCATCCGCAAGCCAGAAAGAGAGCCCTCACCAGGAATCAAATCAGCCAGCACCTTGATCTTGGGCTTCTCAGCCTCCAGAACTGTGAAAAATAAATTTTGTTGTTTAATTTACCCAGTTGATGATATTTTGTTATGGCAGTTCAAGCAGACTAATAGACCATATTATGAGGATTCTCTTTCCTCCATTTTCTAATAATCATCTTTCTTACTTTCCATTAAGTACTCATGGATAGCCTTCTTGCAATACTGGTTATAATCCCAAAAGACACAATTCGAAGTGCCATATATCTGAATGTCGAAATACTAAAAGATAAAATACCATAAAGATCAAAATCCCCAAAGTCTAAAATCCTATAAATCATAATCATGAAAGATTAAAATCTGGAATGTTGAAATCCTGAAAGCGAAATTCTGGGGAAGGAATTACTGTGTGTTTGGTTGTACACAGGATAGCTGCATCACGTTAAGCAGAACTATTACCTTGTTACTGTCTTTATTTAAGGAGGCTTAAGGAGTTACGTGTGGGTGCCAAGTTGGCAAGGGGTGGACTTGTGGACTTGATTCGAGGTGTCAACTTGACTGGAATAAGGAATGCCTACAAACTTGGTGAAGCATTATTTTGGGTGTGTCTGTGAGGGTGTTTCCAGAGGAGGTTAGTGTGTGAGTCTGAGTGGACTAGGTAGGGAATATTGCCCTCAGTATTGGTGAGCACCATTTAATCATCAAGGGGCCCAGAAAGAACAAATACAGAAGGTGAATTGGTCTCTCTCTGAGAGCTGAGACAGGTTTTTCTTCTGCTGCTTTGGACATCAGAACTTCAGGCTCACAAGCCTTTGGATTACAGGACTTACACCAGGTTTTACCCAGGTCTCAGGGCTTTTGGCCTCAGACAGAGAGTAACACAATTGGCTGTCCTGATTCTCAATGTAAAAACATGGAAACTTCCTCAATAAATAATGACATATCCTTTTTATACATCTGCATTGTTAAAAATAAAAAATAAAATCTCTTAGAATCTTGGTTCTTTGGGCAACCGCATATGCAGTGGTGACCCATGGTGGTTTTTGAAGGATCTCATCAAAAGATGTAAGTTGTCCATCACAGTATTTCAGACAACTGCAGTTATAAAGCTAGGTGCATGCAACTACCAACTATAGTGACAGATGTTTGTACATTTCACTTTTTGACCTATTTCTTTATGAATAGGGTTAATCTGCTCATAAGTGTTATACTCCTGTGACTGTCCCTAGAATACATGAGTGCTTATGCTTACAAAAATATGTAGGTTATTATTGCCTATTTTATCAAATAAAATGGGCTTTGAAGTGTTCTGTCATTTTTTTATATGTTTCCCAAATAAAACACCTTTTAAAATGCAAATAAATGTTTTAAGTAATAATTAACATTATTTTTTCTGGAATTCTATTTTTGGGATTTTAATCTTTCAGGATTTCAGTGTTCAGAATTATGGCATTTGGGATTGCGTCTTTCAATTTTGTGGCTCCAATCCACCTCCTTGAAGCTTCGGATGGCATGGTCTCTCCAATGTCCTTCCAACTTCCGCCCTCAAAGATGCTGCTCCATTTTTAGTTTTTGTTGTTGCAGCTTCACCCACCTTCCAGGTACCAACAGCTATATCAGTTATCTGTTGCTGCTAACAAATCACCTCAAAACTTACTGGCTTAAGGCAATAATAATGGTTGATTATCTCTCATGATTTCAACCAATGGGTCAGGAATGCAGGAACAGCTTGGCTGAGTGTTTCTGGCTCAGGGTCTCTCATGAAGCTACAGTCAGATAGTGTCCAGGGCCATTGAAAAGGCTTCTTAACTCATATATCCAGTTCCCAGGCTAAGAAGTCTTGGATAGCTAAGGGCTGGAATAGCCAGGGCTTCTCAGGCATCTTTATGTAGTCTCTCCACATATTTTCTTCAGCATGGGAAGAAGGGCTCCCAAGGCATGTGTTTCAAGAGAAAGCCAGATGGAAGTCATATGCTTTTTATGACCTGTCTCAGAAGTCACATAGCATCACATCTGCCACACTCTATTGGTGAGAATAGTCACAAGCCCATCCCAGATCCAAGGGGAGGGAGCATAGAAGTCTTTCATGATTTCTATGGGTCAGGAATGCAGGAGCAGCTTGGCTGAGTGGTTCTGGCTCAGGGTCTCTCATGAAGCTGCAGTCAGATGATGTCTAGGGCCATTGAAAAGTCTTCTTGACTCATATATCCAGTTCCCAGGCTAAGACGCCTGGGATCCATCTCTTGGTGGATGGGGAATTGGTTCCAGGACCTTCCTTAGACACCAAAATCCAAAGATGCTCAAGTCCCTGATACAAAATGATGTAGAATTAATTAATATAACACACACATCCTCCCATGTACTTTAATCTCTGATTACCTGTAATATCTAATATAAATGCTATGTAGATAGTTATTATTCTATATTGTTTAGGAAATAATGACAAGAAAAGATATGTGGAACCTATGGTTATGGAGGGCTAAGTATCTATACGTAGTCATTATTGGGAAATGTCATCTGACATAAACACTCAGCACCCAGAATCTAGCAGGTCTTTTGATGATTGTTGCTCATTTGGTTGTTTTACTGACTTTGTGGCTTTATAATAATGAAAGTGGTAGTAAAAGTAGTAATGATACTAATAACTACAACAACCATTCATTAAGCTCTTATTACCCTGTGAAAGACTTGTTTTAAAATTTCCCTTCTGATTGAAGGGCAACTTGTTGCAATAAAGCTTACAAGACTTAAGTGTATATCTCAAGGAATTTTTATATATGTTTACAAACATGTAACCAAAACTAGAACCGGACATAGGACATTTGCAGTACACCACGAGGTTCCTGTATACTCACTCACTGCCAATCTCCCTTTCTCCTCCCAGGTAAACACTTCTCTCACTTCTCTCCCCATAGATTAGCTTGCCTATTCTTGAACTTCATATAAATGAATAATAGCATATGAATTCTTTTTTTGTCTGACTCCTCTACTGTGCAAAACACTTTATATTTACTATCTCACTTAATTCTTGCAACAACCTTACGAGATAGTCAAGAATTCACATGCTGGCTATAGGCTGCCAAAGTGCATTTTGTTTAGTCTGCACAATATTTTTAAATGTTTGAGTCTGACTACTTTTAGGATTAGAATTGAATGCAGTCTCTAGTACTTGTTACTTTATAGTCAGTTGATGCTATTTATTTCACTTCCGTGGCACCTGCAGGCATTGGGTTTACATACTCTAAGGGGAGCATTCTTATTGTCTCTAGCACCTGCAAAAACAGTAGTTCACCAGGGGTTAAATAACTTGCATAAAACCTCATATCACAGAAATGGCAGAAGTGGGATTTGAACTCAGGTCTGTCTTCCTACCGCCCTCCTAAGTTATGAGCAGAAAAAACAAATTTGTCCCCAAATTCTGTTGCTTTGAAGTCTGAATGCCTTTGTCTGCACACCCTCTTCTGGAACTTCATGCCTCTGCTTAGTCAGGGGGCAGTGCAGGGGCCATTGCAGCCAGCCTCACACCACTCAGGCCAGCCTCTGATGTTCACCAAACACCTCTGAACTCCTATCTGCTCCTGCCAGCCCTAAACACATTCCTCATTTCTTACTTCTGTACACACTGTTTTTTCCTGCCTGGAATGCCCAACCCTACTTAGTCATCCTTCAAGGCTCAACTAAAAATGCTACTTTCTACTTGTTCTCCCACATCCCCTGGCCAATCAAACACTTCTTTTTCTTCTCAGGACACAAAGACTTCGTTTTTCAAATTGTACTTCAATTACCAAGTGATAGATTAACCCCAAATGACTTTTAGGAATGTAACCAAAGTATCAGTTCCATAAAAGGTTATTTCATTTATTTCCCTCTGCTAAATGCATCACTGCTTTTTTATTGATTCTTAAGGAAGAGAGGTGAGAAGAATCTGTGCTACCCCCACTGGGTTCCAAATGAACAAGCAGTCAGAAGTTTATTACTTCCAGGTATCCCACTTGCTTTCTAGATATCCCATAGGGTTTCAATTCAATCACAGCAGTGCTTACTGAGCAGTCCTGGGCTTGATCATATAGCTTGGGTGTCTGGGAACAAAAGGATGAGGCTGCATCTCTGGGCTAGGATGGGTTGGGGTCTGGTTGCGAGTGTCCATGGAGAAAATGGCAGGGTGGAGTGGCAGCTGTTTGGGAGTATCTGGGGATGCTGTTAGAGGTCAGGGTTGTTGATTCCAGCCCTATCTCTTCTTTTAGTGGGATCTCAAGATAGTTATTAACTTCTCTGAGCTTTAGTGTCCTTATTTGAAAAATGCATATTCCAGGTAACTTTATGAGTTTTTGGACCTGGGGCAAATATAATTGGATTTTTCTTATCATCCATGCTTTGAAAATTGGCTCAGAAGTTTGAGATGCAAAATTATATTTTCTTATAGCAGTATCCAGATAATAAAAGTAATAGATGTTATCTTCTATTGGACATTTATGATATGCCAACTCTGTGCCATGAGTGCTTATTATATGCATTATCTCATTTATTCTCACTACGACCATGGTCATCACCACTTGACAGAGGAGGAGAAAGCTCCAAAAGGCGAGGCACTGACTTGCTTGATGTTACATGGTTGGTGAGCTATTAATTTTTTTTTTTTGAGCCCAAGCTGGAGTACAGTAGTGCAATCTCAGCTCACTGCAAACTCTGCCTCCCAGGTTCAAGCAATTCTCCAGCCTCAGCCTTTGGAGTAGCTGGGATTACAGGCACTTGCCACCATGCCTGGCTAATTTTTGTATTTTTTTCAGTAGAGACGGGGTTTTGCCATGTTGGCCAGGCTGGTCTTGAACTCCTGACCTCAGGTGATCCACCCACCTCGGCCTCCCAAAGTGCTGGGATTACAGACTTGAGCCACTGTGCCCAGCCCTAATTTTTTTTTTTTTTTTTTTTTTTTGAGATAGGGTCTTACTCTTTCACCTAGGCTGAAGTGCAGTGGTGTGATCGTGGCTCACTGAAGCCTCAAACTCCCAGGTTCCTGTGATCCTCTCACCTCAGCCTCCCAAGTAGCTGGGACTACAGGTGCATACCACTAGGCCCAGCTAATTTTTGTATTTTTTATAGAGACTGGATTTCACTATGTTGCCCAGGCTGGTCTTAAACTCCTGGGGTCAAGTGATCTGCCCACCTTGGCCTCCCAAAGTGCTGGGATTAGAAGTGAGAGTCACTGGTCCCAGCCAAGTTACTGACACTTGACTGAGCAAATGATTGGTAAAATAATGGGTGTCATGTCTGTTTCCGGTTTCTGCTTAGCATCTCTCCCTTGCTCCTTTGCCTTTTGATAGCAAATTTAGCCTATTTGGTTAAAGGCAAAGTCAATCCTAGTGCTCCATGCTACTGACCTCTGGCTTGGCCCAGGAGGGTGCACATGGTATAAACTGGGCAAATCAGAGTCCTTCCTGGGATCTTTCAGATTGAAGTCTGAGAGAGAGTGCTTCTCTTGCTTGGATCATGGCTTCAGAGGAGGGGCTATAGATGGTCATGTTGTCTCTTACAATTTAGGGAAAAGAGCAGAGGTGGAGTGAGAAATAGAGAGAGTGAGAGAGAGAGCCCTGAGTAACTGGATCGGTCCCTGGTTCAGCTCCTGTGCTGGCCCCTGGAATATGCTGCACTGTCCTTTGAAATTGTATTCGTCAGCTAGATCTGCCATAATAACAAAATATCATAGACTGGGTGGCTTAAACAAAGAAATTTATTTTCTCACAGTTCTGGAGACTGGAAAGCCTAAGATCAGGGTGCCAGCATGGTTGGTTTCTGGTGAGGTCTCTCTTCCTGGCTTGCAGACAACTACCTTCTCTCTGTGTCTTCACATGGTGGAGAGAGAGGGCTTTGATGTCTTTTCTTCCCCATATAAGGACACCAGCTTTCTTGGATTAGGGTGCCAATCTCATAACTTTATTTAGCCTTTATCACCTCACAGATCCCATCTCCAAATCCAGTCACGGTGGGGGTTAGGGCTTCAACATATGGCTTGGGGTGGGGTGGCAGAGGATGTGAACTTTCAGTCTGTAACAGGATGAAGGACTGTTTACTTCAAGCTGCTGGGAGCTGCTGGCAGGAAGCCCTGGGCTGCTCATCTCCTGTGGTAACTCAGCTGAGGAGACCTGCCTTGTCTAAGGTCACACCCTCCTTTATGATGTGTGGTATAGACCTGGCAACTCTGCCTCAACTCAGGGCAACCAACCAACATGGGGAGATGAAAACTTGACTCTGTCACCCCAGCTTCAGAACTCCCCTGT
Source organism: Plecturocebus donacophilus (assembly GCA_004027715.1). Lineage (NCBI taxonomy): Eukaryota > Metazoa > Chordata > Mammalia > Primates > Pitheciidae > Plecturocebus > Plecturocebus donacophilus. The sequence goes on along the minus strand of PVKP010028719.1, from coordinate 9,917 downwards.
GGGAGGTGGGGCCTCTGCCAAATGATGCAGTTTTTCACACCTCAAGTTCTCCCTTCGCCTAACCCTGTTTCCTTCCCTTCTGCAGGCTCTCCCTAATGAGCTGACTTCCTCCACGGGAATGTTCATCTGGGGGTTTGCTTCCTGGGAACCAGCCTGCCCCAGGCTTCCTGAAGCTGCTCTGCTTCTTCATGTTCCCCTTCAGTTCTTTGAACCATTCCAGCAATGTAGTCTCATTTTTTGTTAAAGGTCTTTTGAGGTTAAGTTTTGTCACTTCTCAACTTCTAAACACTTCTGAAAGAAACCTGGCGACTTCAGCGAGGAAACTGCTGTTTCTCTCACTCTGGAAGGGCCCACTGCAGAGTGAGACAGGCAGAGAGTTAGTGGGATCTGGGAGTGAGGAGGCAGGAAGATAGTGCCATGAGTAGATGGCCTGGTGGCAGCAGCACCAGTGGGAGTGGAGCTGCTGCCCGGTGCATGGGATTGAGCTGCCTGGTGCACAGGGTTGAGCTGCCTAGAACATGGAGTCTCAGTTGAGAGTTTCTAGGAACAGCACTTGACTGACGTTCTGCCACCCAGAGTCCAACCCGCCTCATCTTCTAGTTCTCTCTCCTCATGCCTCACCTTGCCCCTCCCTTGGCTTTGGGATACTTCCTTGTCTTTGCCTTTCTTCTACCTCTTTTCAGCCTCACATTTGCCTACCCCTCAGTTACATGTCAGTATTCTCCAGATTCTGCTTAAAGACCTCTTCTTTTCTTCTATTTATTCTCTCTGATTGAATTTCTCAGTGGCTTCAACAGCCACTTTTTGCTAATACTCCCAATTCTGTATCTATAGCCTACATCTTTCCTAAATTCCTGAGCTATACATTTTTGCTGCTGGGAGTTTCCACCTGGAAATGGATAGTGTTATGGTTTCCAGCTCCTGGTGACACTAGAAGAGCTAAAAAGAGCTGGCATCGTTCTGAGCACTAACAGTCAGTACACAGCACAAAATGCATTTGGAAATTACAAAAGCAACAAAACAAAACAAAACAAAAAGCTACCAACCTTATGAGGTTTTAAGAGGATAATATTTATAAATTTTCTTTGCAAAGTAAACTGCCATGCAAATACAAGATGTTTTATAGATGAAGAGGGTTTATAATCATAGAACATTTCAATAAAACAATTCATTATTTATGAAAAAAATCCAGACACTGGCACTCTCCAGAGCTATTGTAGATTCAGTTCCAGACCACTGCAGTAAAGTGGATATTTTGATAAAGTGAGTCACACAATTTTTTTTTTTTGGTTTCCTAGTGCATATTAAAATGATGTTTATACTATACTGTAGTCTATTAAGTATGCAACAGCATTATGTCTAAAAAGCAATGTATGTACCTTAATTTAAAAATACGTTTTTATCCAGGTGTGGTGGTAGTTCCAGTTGCTTAGGAGGCTGAGGCAGGAAGATTCCTTGAACCTAGGAATTCCATGCTGTAGCGAGCTGTGATCTTGCCACTGCAGTCCAGCCTGGGTAACAGAGAAAGGCTGTCTCAAACAACAATATAAAACCTCCTCCCCGTAAAACTATGAAAATCCTCCCCCAAAATAAACAAAAAACTTTTTTTGCTAACACATGCTATCACTCGAGCCTCCCGGTGAGTTTCAATCTTTTTGCTTGTGGTAGGGGTGTCTTGACTTGATGCTGATACCTGCTGACTAATCAGGTTGGTGGTTGCTGAAGTTTGCGGTAACTGTGGCAATTTCTTGAATGAAGACAACAGTGAAAGATTTCTCTGTAGCATGTGATGTTGTTTGATAGCATTTTATCCACAGTAGAACTTCTTTCAAAATTGGAGTCAATCCTCTCGAACTCTGCTGCTGCTTTATCAACTAAGTTTATGTAATATTCTAAATCCTTTCTTGACATTTCAACAATGTTCACCAGAGTAGCTTCCATCTCAAAAGACCTCTTTCTTTGCTCATCCACAGGGTGCAACTAGTCATCCATTCAAGTTTTATTATGAGAGTGCAGCAATTCAGCCACATCTACAGATTCCACTTTCAGTTATAGTTCTTTTGCCCTTTCTACCGCCGCGTGTGTAGTTCCTCCACTGAAGTCTTGAACACCACAGAGTCATCCATGAAGGTTGGAATCAGCTTCTTCCAAACTCCTACTAATGTTGATATTTTGATTTCCTCCCATGAATCATAAATGTTCTTAGTGGCATCTAGCATGGTGGTTCCTTTCCAGAAGGTTTTCAATTGACTTTGCCCAGCTTCATCAGAGAAATCACTATGTATAGCAGCTATAGTCTTATGAAATGTGTTTCTTAAATAATAAGACTTGAAAGTCAGGACTACTCCTTGAGATCAGGTGCAGTGGCTCGGGCCTGTAATCCCAGCACTTTGGGAGGCTGAGGTGGGTGGATCACCTGAGGTCAGGAGTTTGAGACCAGCCTGGCCAACATGGAGAAACCCCATCTCTACTAAAAATACAAAAAATTAGCTGGGGATGGTGGTGGATGTCTGTAGTCTCAGCTACTAGGGAGGCTGAGGCAGGAGAATCGCCTGAACCTGGGAGGTGAAGGTTGCAGTGAGCTGAGATTACATCATTGTGCTCCAGCCTGGGTGACAAGATCAAAACTCCATCTCAAAAAAAAAAAAAAAAAATTTACCCCTTGATCCATGGGCTGCAGAATGAATGTTGTGTTAGCAGGCATGAAAACAACATTAATCTTTTTGTACATCTCCCTTAGAGCTCTTGGGTAGTCAGGTGTATTGTCAATGAGCAGGAATATTTTCTTCTGTGTAGTAGGTTTCAACAGTGGACTTAAAATATTTAGTAAATCATGCCATAAATAGATGTGCTGTCATCAGGCTTTGTTTTTCCATTTGTAGAGCACAGGCAGAGTAAATTTAGCATAACTCTTTTTTTGTTGTAAAAGGTTTGTTTTTTCTTTCTCTTTTTAATTGACACATGATACTTGTACATATTTACAGGATACAGAGTGATATTGTGATACATGCATACAATGTGTAATGACCAAATCTGGGTAATTAGCATATCTACCACTTCAAACATCTATCATTTCTTTGTGTTGTGAACATTCAAAATCCTCTCTTTAAGGTTCTGAACATATACACTAAATTATTGTTAACCATATTTATGCTACAGTGCTATAGACACTAGAACTCCTCCTATGTAGCTGTTATTTCATATCCACTAACCAACCTTTCTATATCCTCCCTTCCTCCCTGTTCTTCCCAGCCTCTAATACCTACAATTTTACTTTCTACATCTATGAGGATTTAGCAAAATTCCTAAAGGCACTCAGATTTTCAGAATGGTAAATGAGCTTTGGCTTCAACTTAAAAGTTAACAGCTGCATTAGTCCCTGATAAGAGAGTTGGACTGTTCTTTGAAGCTTTGAAGCGAGACATTGACTGTCTCTAGCCATGAAAGTCCTAGATGGCATTTTTTCCCATCTGTTTCATCTAGATTGAAAATCTGTTGTTTAGTGTAGCCATCGTCATCAATGATCTTAGTAGATCTTCTGGATAACTTGCTGCACCTTCGCCATCAGCACTTGCTGCTTCTCTTTGTATTTTTATGTTATGGAGACAGCTTTTTTCCTTAAACCTCAAGAACCATGTGAAACTAGCTCTGCTAGCTTCAAACTTCTCTTCTGTAACTTCCTCACTTCTCTCAGCCTTCATAGAATTGAAGAGAGCTGGGCTTTGCTCTGGATTTGTCTTTAGATTAAGGGTATGTTGTGGCTAGTTTGAGTTTCTATCCAGACCACTCAAACTTTTCTATATCAGCAATAAGGCTTTCTCATCATTTGTGTGTTCACTGGAGTAGCACTTTCAGTTTCCGTTAGGAATGTTTCTTTTATATTTACAACTTGGCTACCTGTTTGGCAGAAGAGGCCCAGCATTCATTCAGCCTATCTCAGATTTCAACATGCCTTCCTCACTAAGCTTAGTCATTTCTAGCTTTTGATTTAAAGTGAGAGACATGCATCTCTTATTTTCAGTTGAACACGTAGAATCCATTGTGGGATTACTAACTGGCCTAATATCAATATTGTTGTGTTTAGGGAATAGGAAGGACTGAGGAGATGGGGAGAGACAGGAAAACGGTTGGTTAGTGGAGCAGTGAGAAACCACATGACATTTACCAATTAAGTTCATCATCTTCTATGGGCGTGATTCATAGTGCCCCCAAACAATTACAATAACATCAAAGATCACTGATCATGGATCACCACAACAGACATAATCATAATGAAAACATTTGAAGTATTACAAGAATTACCAAAGTGTGACACAGAGACATGAATTGAACACATGCTGTTGGAGAAATGGCACCAGTAGACTTGTCACAAACTTTCCACTTGTAAAAAATACAATATATGCCAAGTACACTAAAGCAAAGCCCCGTAAAATAAAGTATGCCTATAATTGACACTAAAGTATTTTTGTGTTCATTTTCTGAATAATTATTTCAAAACTCTGGTTTTAAGTGAGTGAATATGTTTATCCACATCTGTCAATGAGTCCCCATTTGTCCTGTGATGAGTTTGTATGTGCAATTTTATGCCTTCTCTGTGTTTGTATGTGAGTCGATGGGTGAGGAGGCCTCTGTCTGTGTGTAAACCAGGCTTAGGCTGGGGAGTGTGCTCAAAAATCAATTCTATTAGCAAATCTGTTCTAGCTATTCCTGTAGCACCTTCAGAATCCAGACTAGACCCCTTCACCTCCCTCCTGCTTCCTCTTGTTCTCTTTCTCCTACATCTAGTTCTATATTCCAAACATCTGTGTTCTTCTAGAATGACCTCTCCATCCACTGCCTTTCTCCTTGTGCAGGCTTTGTTATCTCTCTCCAGGTTGATTGCAACAGTCCCTTCCCTATCATTTTTCCTCCCACCTCCAAATCTGCTCTTTTATTTTTGAGAAAATTCATCTTACCAGCGTGTAAACTGAATGCCTATTTTATTAATTGCCATTGCTCACTGGATACAGAAATTAGTCCAGAAGTCAAATAGCTTCAACCAGAACCCCCATTATTGGATTACTGCAGTGAATAAAAACTTGCAATTCATGTCTTATTATTAGATTAACTACCAATTGAGGAGGGTCATGCCAACCTGATTGGAGTCTTGTCAAAGCTATTTGAGGCTTAATTGCGGGAGGTGTGGCATCAAGAATTCAGATCTGGCCTTGTCCCTGTTCACTCTTCTGGTGGTAGCCCCTGTGGGAAGGCACTGAATGCTCTGGATGGCAAGGTGGCCCTTCAGTAGCTGGGAGTGAGCCAGGCTCCATAGGAGGACAGGTCTCCTGATTAGATTTTTTTTTTTCTGCTTTGGACTCGTCTTGACTTTCTTGGTTTTGTGACTGTATCCAGAGAGGGCCTTAGAGTAGATGAATTCATTCTCCCAGAGCAGGAGGAAGTTATCATGTTTTTGAGGCAGCTTCTAAATCACTGCAAATCACCAGAAAAACAATTATGTCCCACCACTTCTGCAAGGGTCTTGCTTCTTCCTTTCTTTCTTCCATCCCTTTCCACCATTCCCTTAACTGTGAATTAACTCCACGAGGTCGATCTGTCTGATATGATCTTACTGTATCTCCGGTGCAAAGAGCCTGGTACAGAACTGACATTCAGTAGATTTTGTCACTGTATGAATATGGTAGGCACTGTGCTGATATAAGAGGTGAATCAGACACAGATCCTGACCTTGAGGAGGACAGAGACAAAGAAACAAACAATTAAATGCAGCAAGGTAAGGGCAATGTGAGAGGCGAACAAAACACAGTAAGGGAGCTGAGGAGTGGAATTGGATTCTCCGGCAGTCAGCAATTATTTCTTGGAAGAGGAGACAACCAAGCTAAGTCTTAAAGGTTGCAGGAGTTTTCTAGGTAGAAAATGGGGAAGGGAGAGAGAATTCTAGGTAGAGAGACTAGCTTGGGCAAAGGCATGCAGGAGGCAGGAAGTACCATGATGTGTGCAGGGAACTGCAAAATATCTGGAGAGGCTGGAACATAGGGGATGGGGAGGCCAGTGGTGGAGGATTGGGTCAGAGAGTCTGTTCCTAGGCGCAAGACTGCTATATTTCACTGTGTGGGCTGTTTACTTTATGAGGGTGACCAGTTGAGGGGGTGAGTAGTGCTAAAATACAGCTCTGGTTCTATGTGACAAGCATGTGCTGTGGTCACATCCTCCTAGAGGAGACTCCCTTTGTAATTTGCAGAAGGGCTCCTGTGGGCTAGCAGCGTCTTTGTGGAGGGCCTTGCAGGTCTTGTGAAGGCTGCATCTCTATGTAGGGCAGAGATTCCCAAGCTTTTCTCATCAGAGTCTCTGGGAGGACTGCTTAAAACACAGATTGCCGGCCCTCCCTACTCTTAGGGTTTCTGGTTTGTAGGTCTTGGGTGAGGCATTTCTTTTTTTGAATTTTGAATTTTTGAATTTTTTTGAATTTTGAAATTTTGCATTTCTTTTCTGTTCCCAGTGATACTGGTGCTGCTGGTTTGAGAACCACACTCTGATAATTACTCATCTGGGTAACATGAAGCCACTGCAAAGGGTTAGGTAGGAGATGCAGGGCCAAGCCTCAGGTCAAAGGGGTATTTTCTAGGATGAAGGTTTCTGATAGCCCTTGTGAACCAGTTAGGGCAGCTGATACATGAAGGAGCGTGGATGCACACTGTCCCCCGTCCTGTCCTGTCGGGGGAGGTTTAATAGCCCTATTCATTCAAGTGGGAGTTCTGTCCCATTGTCTTCCTGTTTAAGGAGATTTTGCCCACAGATGATTTAAGGAATGGCTGTATCATTACATGAAACTCACTCTTAGAGCATTTAAATAGTGAACTCCCAAATGATTGAAATGTTTGTGCTTTATTAATTACTCTCTCGAGAAGCTGGGGACAAGAGAAACTTAAAGCCACCAACTAAAAGATGAGTCACACATGGTGATAAAGCTTCTTTGAAAGCTCTTTTATTAATTCAATAAATACCTTCTAAATTACAAGTGTGTGTGTGTGTGTGTGTGTTTGTGTGAGTGTGTGTGTGTGTTTGGAGAGGGAGGGGAGAAGGACGTGGAGCCACAGAGTGTCAGGACCTGACACACATGAGCAAATGTTTGCTGAATGAGGCTGTAGCACATGGATAGGGTATGGTGATGGGGAATCCAGGGACAGTCTGAATGAGGGAATCTGGGCTGACAGGAAGTTGTCAGGTTGCATCTGGCTCTGGGCTGGGGTTTAGGATCTTGGCTTGAGAAGCCAAACATTTCTGGAGCCCAGTCATCTTTTTGGACCCTTAGTTTATTAAACCCATTTATGCCTAGTGTTACGTTATTGGAATGCTAAGCTTGTGGGAGTTATTTATATCCTACTGCTCAATGTCATTGCCAAGGTCTGATTTTTCACACATGTCTGCAATTCAAAAAAATTGCAACCTCTGGCATAAATAGGTTAATAAGATGCCCTTGTACATGGAGAGAGAATGGCTGTACCCTTCCTTCCCTTGAGGGCTCAGGCCCAGCTTGCCCTTAGGTTGGGGGCTGGAGCTCTGAGGTGACAGCGGGTAGAGGGAGTCTGTCTTTATTTTCTAGTTGTAATATAGCCTCCAGGAGAAACTAGCTTTGGGACAGAGGATGGATGCCGGAAAAACATCCAACCCCAACCCGATTATCTTTTGCCTGTCTCCAGACTTAGCCCCAGCCTTTCTTGAGACCTGGGACAGGACAGCGGCTGTGAGGTCTCCATTACTCACTGATTGATGCTGCCCATTAGGGAGGCTCATGCCGGCTGAAGGGCTGCCACCCGCAACTAGCTCAACTGCCACCAACCCCAGCCTGTCAGCAGTGTGATTAGGAGAAGGAAAGCCTTGTCAAAGGCAGCCAGATTCTGTTTCTTGGTGTCAAGGAGAAAAGGAGAAGGGAGAGGACTTCACTCAGATGCTGCAATCAAGATCAGGTTGTTCTTAATTAAGACAGCTCTAGGCAGCACATTTCCATAATTTCCCATTAAAGAGGTCCTGATATATGAGTCATTACAGGAGCCACGATTCCCCAAGTCAGCACTGTTCTGTGTCTGAGACTCCTCAAATCAAAAGGCCAATCCATTTCAATCACTCAGGCTTTCTGATCCCCTAAGAGGTGCCCAGCCCCATGCCAGACTCTGTGCCCAGCCTGGAGAGAGACACAGCCATGGATATGGCTTTAGTTCCTGCTACCCAAGGAAAAAGCTTCTTCTATTTCTTGACCTTTGGGGAGTCATGGATTCAGATGCACATGGGCATGGGGCTATTCCAGGTGGGCTTTGGTGCTTTCTGTGATAATGACTGGGAGGTAATGTGGGACAGAGGGGAAGAATACTGGATTTGGAGATAGGAGATCTGAGTTTCATTTAGCAAATCTTTGTTAGCGTCACCATGTCCAGAGGCTTGGGATTCAAAGACGTATACAAGGCAGTTAGTGTCCTCCGGAAGCTCTAAGGGTAGGGATAGACACTAAACCAAAAGTTCACTGTGGTAAGTGCTATGTGCTATATTGGGTAAACACAAAGCATTCTGGGAGTACGGAGGAGGGAGGGCCTAATCGGCCTGATGGAGGTGGGGTGGTGGAGTGGTTAAGAAGTTCTCATTTTTGGTTTCCTTAATTATTGTGTTATATATAACCTCTAGTGAACCTCTGTTTCCTAATATATAAAATGGACATAATATAATTTTCTCAGGGCTGCTGTGGAAATTCTTGAGAGGATGTATAGAAAGGTCTTGGTGGAACCTGCTTTGTACTTGTTCTTATATTTCCATGGTTGACGTTTTTCTAAGTATGAGCATCTTGAGAGCAGATGCTACCTGTGAGGCTGCCCCGGCATGTAGCACGGCAGCCTCATGTCACCTGTCATATAGCCCTTTCCTATTGGTGGTATCCTGTGTGCAGACAAAAGGCCAGCAGACCACACTGGTCCTCTCTTCCCTTCTCAGCATGGTCGCTCAGGCTGGAAGCAATGACTCCGAGTGTCTAAGACAAGGTAAAGTAATTCTTATTCTTTGTAATGAGGGCATGTAAGTGTGTCATACAGTTTTGAAATATTTTTATTCCAAATGGATCTCAATACATGTCTTTAGGTTTGGCATCACTAGTGACCATGAGACATGAAAATGTCTATTTTGCAGGTGAAAATACTGAGTTTTAGAGATCCTTAGTTACCTAAGGCCACATAGGTATTACATTTAGCAGAGCTAAAATTCAAAGCCATGTCTATGCAACTTGAAGGGCTATTTCTGTAATTTCATGACTTATACACTGATGTATCCTTACCATTTATCTGCTCATTAATGACCCAGTTTTGACTTCACAATTGTTAAAAAAATATTGATGTGACATGCCAGGAAGTTTGGTTTGACCTCTGGTTCCAGCAAGATGGTGGATTAAGAATGCATAAAACTTTCTATATAAAAACACCTAGAAATGCTGGGTAAGGTATAATAATAACCACTCAGAATGAATAGCTGGGTTTTCAATAAAAAGGAGATCCCCTAGAGGCCCAAAGTGAAGAGGGAACTGAAAACAAAAGCAGTAAATACAGAGCTGAGGTTGTAGCTGGGGTGTATGTGTCTCTGTGTGTGTGTGTGTGTGTGTGTGTGTGTGACTGGTCTTGCTAATTTTGGTTATAACATCCACAGTGGGATGAGAGGACAGTCTTGACCTTGCTTAAGGCAGAATGTTAGAATTGAGACCTTGGCATGAAACTATATGTTATCTTACCATAAAAATTACAAAATAAATAAAGAAATGATCCACCCTGAATAAGTCAGGAGATGTGATAAAAGGGATAATTAGATATATAAGAGTTTAAGACACCAAAAATCAATATATAAGGATTTTTTTAACATTATCAAGATATAAGAAAAGAATGAGAAAA